>JAHXMU010000380.1:367752-394728 GCA_019455685.1 Philornis downsi | reverse complement strand
TGCAAATCCATCTACATTTTTGCAAAATCTTGGAATTCGTATAAGCGGTAAGTTTACTAAGCCCTTGATATGTGCTGAATTACACCGAATTTAGTGCAATTGAATCAAAGGTATGAATATGGAAATACATGGGTTAGATTAGATAATTTGAATGGCAGCTATCAGAAAAGGCGCGATTATCCTGTCAACATTTTAAAATTTTATAAGGCATTAAAAAATTTTCGAATAAGGAAATCTTCGAATAGGTTATTAAAGGACAACAAAAAAGCTTCGTAAATCCATCTACAGGGTGTCCGTCGGGAAGGTATACTACTTTGTTTATTTTTATTTTTTTATTAAATGAAAGAGATTCGATCTTATATTGATAAATGTTTTATTTAATGTCGGCAATTATGTATAGAATACAATATCAGGTAAATGTCCGCCTCTGTAAGCCTCACAAATGCGAGTCCTTTTAAGCACATTTTTCAGTACATTCTCAAGTATTCCACGCGGTATTTCATTAATTTTATCACGCATATTTAATTTGAGTTGCTCAAGCGTTTCTGGTTTGTTTGCATAAACCTTGCTTTTCAAGATTTTTTTTAAAGATTTATTCTATGCCGATTGTACAGCTTTTAGGCAGGTGGTGGACTTACATGCATACACGAGAGGAAGGTACGTCAAATGAGAATGTATCAGAGACTGATATAATATTAGCTTTAGCTTTACATTTAATTTGTCCTCAAATTTGTACAAAATTCCAGATCCTAACGATATTTAGGACTTTAAGTCCATAATGTGTTTATCCCACGACTTTTTCTCTTAAAAAGCTGTTTGACGAAGCGGTTACAATTTGTGTAAATTGTTAATAGTAAAAGTACTTTGAATCAGTGGAGCATGGAGTCCCCCAGGGAAGTGTACTGGGCCCCTTGTTAATTTCTCTGTATATAAATGACTTGAAAAATATTGACTTATCGGATAAAATGTTTGTATATGCTGATAATATTGCCATTTTTTATCCATATAAATATGAAATAGCTGTGAAGTCTTACATAGAACGAGGAGCAAGTCTATTAATATAATATTTGTGTATTAATAAACTTTTCCTTAATCCACATAAAACGAAATTGATAAGATTTAGGCCACATTGTCGGTTCAACGACAGCTTTAGTATATACGTAGATGGGGAAGAAATTCCAGAAGTTAATTCAGTTAAATATTTGGTATTATATTTTCAAAATAACCTTTCTTGGACACGGCATATCTTTATATATATAATTCTACTGTACGGGCGTTGTCAGTGAACTCCTCCTAAACGGCTGGACCGCTTTGCATAAATTTTTGTATATGCGTCTGGGTGGTGCTCGGGATGGTTTAGATTTACAATTCGGTCCAATTGTACAAAGGGGCATGGTACCTCCCATACAAGCAAAAAATTAAAAATCCATTATTTCTGCTCCTGCTCACAGTATTTGAACAAAATTTGGTGCGTAGGTTTGGTGTACATATCTTAAGTGCTACTACAAATATGGGCGGGATTGGACAATGGGGCCTGGTACCTCCCATACAAACCATAAATTATATATCCAATATTTCTGCTCCTGTTTACGATATTTGAACAAAATTTGGTACATCGGTTTGGTGTACATATCTCAAGTGCTGCTGCAAGTATGGGCGGGATTGGACAATGGGGAGTGGTACCTCCTATACAAACCACAAATTAAAAAGCAATTATTTCTGCTCCGGCTAACAGTATGTGAACAAAATTTGGTATATAAGTTTGGTTTACATATTGTAAGTTCTGCTGCAAACGTGGGCAGGATTGGACAAATAGGCGTGGTACCACCCGAAGAAATCAAAAATTAAAAAAAACATTATTTCTGATCCTGTTATAGGAAAATTTAAGTTTTTCAAATACTAACTTTATTTCACTTCTCATTTTTCTATGTTTCCCGACAGACAAACAAAGAACGTTGTACATGTGAAAGCGTTGCAGTAATTTTAAATCTGAATTAAATAGACTTAAATTAAATAATTTTTAAAAACTTTACAAAAAAATTATCAAAAGCATTCGTTTAAATAACCAAACTTTTCTAACAAAAATTTAAATACAGAACCATCTATCCTGAAAATTGTAAATCATTAATTTGCCACCTTTGAAGGCAAAACGAAGTTTGCCGGGTCCACTAGTAGAGTATCTGAAGTCTACAGTATCACCAGCCACAGGTTTATTATATAAATTTAGAAACAAATTTGATCGAAATACTAAGTTTCTAATATTTCAAGCTTTAGTTAAAAATCATTATAACTATTTAGCCATTATGTTATAAAAGTTATAAAAAGAGTGGTTATAAAAAGAGTTCTGGATTAAAATCACTCCAGCGGCAACAGAATAAAGCACTAAAAGCTGTAGCGAACTTGCCAATTTCATATTGTATGCTTTCTCTGTACAGAGATGTTTCTCCAACAGTTTTGTCAGTATATGGTTGTTATAAATTAAAATTGCTAATATATGTTTTCAAATGCTTGCATAGTATTGGCCATCACACGATAAATTTTTCCAATACGCAAAATAATGACAACTTGAGAATAGCTATGTGTCAATCTGAAACAACAAAACAGCGTATAGAACATTCTGGTAGTAGTCAGTACAATATTTTACCGCAACAGTTAAAATCACTAGAAACACTTTCATTATTTAAATCGTCAATGAAAGGGTATTTATTGCAAAATGTCGAAGAGCTTCTGGTATGAACTTTAAGTTATTATTGAAGTACACGTCAAAAAGTTAGATTTTTCATAAATGTGCTTGTATTTTATATTAAAACTATTGTTATTATACAAACAAATTTGATGTAATTATTTATTTTGATGTAAATATTTTTTATTTTGTATTATTATTTTGCCAACTAGCGCCTCTATAATGCCATGCGGCGCTGAGGCGTAATTTGTATGACTTTGTATGATATAATAAATTAAAAAAAAAGATTATAGTTAAGACGCACTCCTAAATAACGCACGCTTTCTGATTCTTGTACGATCATATTTGTATCATTAATAGAAAGTTTTGGTCTAAATCTCACAACTATAGTTTTGTTTGCATTCAAAACTAGTTTTTTCACCCTTAGATATTCACATAAAATCACAGCATCATATTCTATTTGCGTTTGTTTCAAAGAAGTGAGATCCAATGATTCCTCCTGACCAAATTCCACACCAGACTGTCACTTTTAATGGATGCAAAGGTGACTGATGAATAATTTGAGGGTTTTCTATTGCCCAAAACTGAGTATTCTGTTTATTCACATATCCGTTCAAAAGAAAATGTGCCTCGTCACTCATTATAATTTTTTCATAAAAATCGGGGTTGTCATGGGCCAGCTGTAACATCCTATTGGCATATGTACGGCGGCGTAAATGGTCTTGTGGAAGAAGCTCTTGTGTCAACTGAATCTTGAATGAAAACAAATGCAAATCCTTGTACAAAATTGCGGCCAAAGTTCTTCTTTAAAAACCAAGCTTCTGAGCACGGCGTCGCATTGAGGTTGATGGATTGTTTTGAACACTTTCTTGAGCAGCAGTAATGTTTTCAGATGATCTTGCAGCACATTGTGGTCCATGCTTGGCCCTATCGGCTAAAGATCCTCTTTCTTCGAAATCATTCACTTCAAGATAAATAGCGCGTCTTGTTGGCACGTTGTTTCTCCCAAAAATTTCACGTAGCTTTCTCATCGTCACAGTAATCGATGAGTGACTTTGATAAAATATTTTGACGATTAAAACTCGTTGGTTTTGTCGAATTTTTTTCCATAATAAACATGCCACGTCTCTACTTCAAGACTGTCAAATATGAACTTTCAGGACTAATGCTTACAAAAAAGGCGACAAAACAAAGTTGTATACCTTTCGGACGGACACCCTGTATTTGTAGGGCAGGCAAGTGGCATTGCAGTACGCTTTCATTCACATAAATAAATTTACCGAACGCACGATGCGTGGTAAACTTCCATTGAACTTAGTAACTCATAAATGGGTATTACCCGAATATGAACCATACATGGATTTGAAAAAATCTAAAGCATAACTTAGCCCGTCCTGGCACTTCCCATATAAATGACTGAGTGATACGCATATTCTTTGTCCATTCAGTTGCACTAAATTTTGTCATATATGGCAGGCATTCGAGAATTGGTTTTAGAGTCAAAATGGGATGCATTGCTTTGTCTCTTCTAATACTATGTATATAAACAATTTAAAAATTTAATTGCTTTATTTCTTCCGATGCTACCCATACAAATGGGCAATTTGTCTCTTCTGATACTACTCATTCAAATGGACAATTTAATTGCTTCGCCTCTTCTGATACTAACCATACAAATGGACAATTTAAGCTATATATTTTACTAGATTCATGTCTTTTAAGCAGTTAGAAGTTAGTTCATCATGCGTTTGATGAACTTTATTCTGAGCCATCCCATGCAAATATACCGATTTATCGAAATTTAATTTTTCCCCTGTAATCCTTATTGCTGTAACTTAATCACATGGTAAAGAACGGAAATATCGCCCGGGTAGTTAAGCCTTAAACTATAATTTTGCTTTTTTTCTCGCGCGTTAGTTAAAAGCATTTATTGACAAAAACCTAGCGATTTATTACGCCCCTTATGGCAGCTTTCAAATTGTTTTAAACCTACTTAAAAATACGTTAAGAGAAGATAAGTCAATTCACATGACAAATTTCTGTAGTGGTTTTCTTACATTCTACATCTCATTCATATTTCATCCCCATTTGCATGCCCTCAATTCTGTTTACAAAAAATGGAAAAAGAAATCGTTTTTATACTCAGAATTTAACTTCCAATTAAAATACATTGGGTGCTGCTGTATATTTTAATTGATGGTTAACTTCGAAGTACAAAACAAGTTTCTGGGAATCATAAAATCAGGTATCCCACTTAGTCAAATATCACTGTGAATTATTATGCTGCAGGCACAATCAATCAATCAATCTTTAATCTTCAACATGAATACGTTATTTAAAATGATTTTTCACAAACTATGAAAATAAAAAAAAAAAGAAACATTTATATGATTATGTGACGATTTCAATTCAATGATAATTTGAAAAATGCAAATATTTCGTGTGTTCCTAATATTATTATTACATTTGATTAAATTGTTTATTTGCTATTAATAAAATCATGTTGCCATGGTTGAAATGATTGAATGCTAGTTGTTTTCGAAAAAAAGAATGGAAGAAATATATATATAATATATGTATATATATATATATATATATATATATATATATATACATATATATCGTGTGTCTACGTTGACAGTCATATATATATTCAGGAGAATGTCTACCGTCATGATTATTGAATGTTACAAAAATGAAATACTCTGCAAATGGGAATCTTCACGCAAGCAAACAAGTGGAGTGCATCAATCTGATAACGTATATTAAATAATATTTGATTATTTATTTCTAAGCTTTTAATTTTGTTTGTAATATATCTCGTATATATGTAATTGGTTTTCCATTTTTCGGTTTCAAAAGAAAAGTTAAATAAAAACACACATAAAGCTATGATTTCGATGAAACTTTTATTTGATTATAATGTTCGTACCTTGCCCTTATGTACGAAAAACTATAGCATTTAAATGACCGCCTTTGTATTGGTTGCAGCAGTGGATCCTTTTGAGATAGTTTTCAACCACTTTTTTGCACATTTCGGGCGAATGTTGGTTTTTAAGTGCTTTAACGTTTGGTGACGGTTAACGCCGTCGAATCACATGATCTTTGACGGCCTTTCTGAAAATTTCTCATGCAATAAAGCCAAAATCGGCTATGTTGTGTGATTCGTGGCTCAATCTTGTTGAAACTATATATCATCCAGTTTACAGTCTTTGACTTAGCCCTTAGATCTTATGGCTAATTAACGTCGGCAAAACGTGAAATTACGCTTTCACATCATCGTCCAGTTCACAATCTTCAATTGTAGGCTAAAAAAAGTTGGTTATATTACGGTCATAGTGCTCTGACTTGACGTAACGGTTCCTCCAGCGCCATTTTCGAAAAAATACTACCCAATGGCACTTGCAGACCATAATGCGCACCAAACAGTCCCTTCTTCCAGATGCAATAGCATTTTCGCAGTCACTTCTGGGTTGTCCGAGCCCCATATGCGGCAATTTTGCTTATTGATATAACCACCGAGTGAGAAATGAGCTTCATCGCTGAAGAAAACTTCGGTCGAGTGAAACCAAACGTCTGTATCACTACTTTTATAGTAAGTTTTAACTATTTTTAAGCGTTCTTCGGTTGTTAAACCATCCATATTCGTAAATGGCAAACCTTTCACTAAATAAATAACGGCTTTCCCACAATCACTTCTGGGTTCTCCGATCCCCCACATGCGACAATTTTGCTTGTTGACATAACCGCCGAGTGAGAAATGAGCTTCATCGCTGAAGAAAATTTTATTCGATTAAAAGTCCACATTTAAATCACTACTTTCATAGTAAGTTTTAACTATTTATACGTGTTTTTCGGTTGTTAAACAATCCATATTCGCAAATAACAAACATTCCACTAAATAAATAACATTTCAGATGACAGGTAATTAACGGTTGACAGCCTTGCCAGAGTGGCGGTTTTGGAACCATTTGGAACCATCTTTTTTTGCGGTGTAGAAAACGCGCGGGCGGGGGGGGGTGGCGCCTACATCGTTGGTTTGGCGGGCTCATGGAGTTTTAGTCGCTATGAATCACTTCGACGGGAAGCGTCGCGCATTTTGCGTGCGCGTATTTCACGAGAACTTTCGTTCATATATTGCTACTAGGCGACTATATTGTGCTGAATATAGACTACGGCAAATTAGTGAAGCTCCCAGTGCTAATTTAATTAAAATATGGGTAAAGCGTTTTGAAGAGACCGGTTCAACATTTAAACCACAAGCAAATGGTCGCTCAAGAACATCTAGGACCGAAGACAATGTTGAAAGAGTTATGGAGTCAGTACGAGGAAATCCACAAATGTCGACTCGCGAGAGATCGTCTGTCTTACAATTATCGCGACGAAGTTTGCAACGAATTTTAACATTGGATCTTAAACTGCATCCATATAAGCTGCAATTAACACAAGAATTGAAAGAGTCTGACTTCATAGCAAGGCTTGTATTTGCTAATGAAATGCTTAATCGATTTTCCAATTTTGACAATATCCTTTTCTCTGACGAGGCTCATTTCCTTATGAATGGGTTCGTAAACCGTCAAAATTGTCGTTACTGGAGCAGTGAAAGTCCCAAAATCAAACAGCAGAAACCATTGTATAGTCTTAAAGTGACAGTGTGGGCAGCAATCTCTGGCAGTTGAATAATTGGTCCTTTTTCCTTCGAAAATGCGCGGGGCCAAAACGTCACGGTTAATACGGAACGCTATGTTGAGATGGTGGACGGATTTTTGGCTCCAGAAATTGAAAGTTCAAGAATAGTGAATTCCAGAACTTGGTTCCAACAAGATGGAGCTACCTGTCACACATCAAATGACTCCATGGCGGTGGTGAAGCAAATGTTCCCTGGCAGATTGATTTTGAAAAGAGGTGATATCCCATGGCCCCCACGTAGTTCAGACTTGACGCCTCTTGACTTTTTTTTTTGTGGGGATACCTCAAACACAAAGTCTACAGTAATAATCCAAGAAACATCGTTCAGCTCAAGGAGAATATCCGTGGTGAAATAGCAGCCATTCAGTATTACTGAAGAAAGTTTTCAATAATTTTCGTTTGCGGTTAGAGGAGTGCCGTCGTAGAGAGGGTCACCATTTAGATGATGTTATTTTTCAAAAATAAACTCCATTTATTACTCTACAATGCCTTAGATTTATTTTAACCATACCTTTTGTATTTAGTTTTTAATCTATTTTTTAGATATGCACGTTCTATTGCGCCACCCTGTAGAATGTTAACGGAATTCAGATTTTTCAACATCAAGTTTACAACCAAGGCTCGTTGAGCAGCGTAACTACAGCTTTTTTTGAAAAAGCAATTTGAACTGATTGGCTACCTCAATAAATCTAAAGTTGATTCTCTTCAGTTTGAACTTGCCCAAGATTTGTTAAATTATTATATTAACTTTTGCCAATTACAGGCATCACTAATAATTCCTATATAGCATATAGGTATAGCATACCTTTGAATATCCGAAAAGTTCCAAGGAAGTAATGAGAATAACTATCCATGGCAAAATTTATTAAACTTATCTTCTGTACACACACACGCACGTAAACACCCTTCCATACATTGTTACTGCACACATACTCGTATTCCCCTGTTCGAATAAATTCAAAATGTCTTGGCTGAGTAAGCAAGACAAAAACTAAATTTAACTTAAATTAAGTTTAACATTTGTAGGTCTGTAAGTGTGTGAAAGAGAAATTGTATATGTGTATGTGTAAAGCACACATTCGTGCTGCCTGTAGTTAGTTGTATGCTGTAAAAGAATCCTTAGTGCAACAGTATTTGAGCTTAGAAAGTGGACACATTTGACAAAAAGTGTAGCATGAGTCTTTCCAGATTTCTTATAATGCCATAAAACAAAATAATATAAAGAAGATTATTATTATTTTTGTGTCGTTATGCCATTTACTTAATTAGAAAATAAAATCAAAAGAAAATATTACTTTTACTGTTGTCGGTTTGATGAAGGACTAAGTATAACAAATATTGAACTTTGAGGTTTATTGAAATTTCAAGTTGAAAATACAATACTTTCATCATCTGGGCTTAGGCTTATGGTTGCTAATAGAAAATTGTTGTTGTTCTGAAAAACATAGTAAAGGATTGTAGTAATCGATAATATGGAAACTAATTTCTCATAGATATCGCAACATCAATTAACAATCTCATTATATCTTTTTTCGAAGCAATGACAATTACTGCCGTAAACTCCTTAAAACTTGCCACAGCTTAATATTTTACCTCTTCCGGTACTTCTTGTACAAATTGACCTATTTTCTAAAATTCCGTGCCTTTTTCCTAATCTGGAGGCAGTAGCAATTCAACATTTTCCTTAGCTTACTGCTCTATAATTCTTGATAAAACATGAAAAAATCGAACGTTCAACCATGCCCATTTCGTTATGTTCCATAAAAATTATCGACTTATATAGCGTACATATTCTTATAATCATCTTGCATGAATTGCAATAAAATTTGATTAATATGTACCACTAAAATATGGAACTGGATCGCATTGTCGTTTCCCTTCTGGTAGCTCATTAAAGATTGTAACTCTTAATAGTAACTGTCCCAATTTCTGTCTAATGTTGTGTTCTACAATGATCGGTAAAATTTTAAAAAGTCAACAACTAACAGGATCTCTTCTGGAACCTTCCCTCCTTGCGATAAGCGGCAATTGTTTCTTCTTAGTAGTAACATTCAAAATTCCTATCTAATGTTGTGCTCTACAGTGATCGGTAAAATTTTAAAAAGTCAACAACTAACACCGTCTCTTCTGGAACCTTGTCTCCGTACAGGTGACCGATTTTAACTAATATATTCTTATGTTCATATCCAGTACAATTTGGGGTACGCTAGTACGCAAGTTCTCGTTATTTTTTGTTTATAAAAATGCAACTTTATTATGGAAAAATGTTTACAAATGATTCATTGAAAGTATTGCTTATCGCTAGCTACTACTTTTTCCTATCTTCCTGGCAAAGCTTGATTTTCGGCACTGTAAAACTGTTCATCTTTTGAGGCTGTCCAGGAATCTAGCCATTCCTTGATGTCATCATAAGAGTGGAACTACTGGTCTGCCAGACCGTATGCCATCGAACAGAACAAGTGATGATCGGATGGCGCAATATCTGGAGAATATGGCAGATGGGGTAAGACTTCCCATTTCAGCGTTTCCAGGCCTCCATTAAACCTATAATGGACTTGGTCACGTGAGGCCGAGCATTGGCATGCTGAAGAATCACTTTTTCGCACCTCTCCGCGTATTGTGAGCATTTCTCGCTTAGAGATCGGCTCAATTACATTAACTGAAGTCGATATTTATCCACAGTAATGGTTGTGCTTAGTTTCAACGGCTCATAATAATAACGCCGACCTGGTCCCACCAAATACAGAGCATAACCTTCTCAGCGTGAATATTTGACCGAGGCGACAACGTAGAAGCATGACCGCGCTGATCCGATGACTTTATTTTCTTTGGATTGCTGTGATGAATCCATTTTTCGTCACCCGTTACAATGCGATGAAGAAAACCCTTCCTTTTTTTTTGTCCCTAAAGTAGTTATTCACAGGCGAAAAAACGTCGCTCAACGTCCCCTGGTTTCAACTCATAAGGAACCCAAGTTCCTTGCTTTTAAATCATTCCCAATGCATACAATCGCTTGGAAATGGCCTAGTGAGTAACTCCTAATACTGAAGCAAGCTCTAACTGCATTTGACTGACTGTTTTGCCTACTAAACCTATGTCTCATCACTAACTATAAATTAGACGCTGATGGCCTTCCGCCAGAATTGTTTACTAGTGGCGGCGATCAACTGATTGTCAGCAATCATTAGAGCTCTTAAACGCAATTTTTTTCAAGGAATAATAATAAATAGTAAATGGAATTTAAGTTTATTATGTGTTGTGTTCAAAGAATATCAATTATCATGGTATCAGTCTTTTATCCATCGCTCACAAGGTTCTGTCGAGAGTAATATGTGATCGATGATCAATAATCGGTAACCTGACATACTTGTATGACCTGTTTGAATCCCTCAACGGCAAATTTTGGGGAAAATCCAAAAAAACATATCGACATATCTCACCTTTCCGTCGCCTAAAAAGCTATTACAACAAAAACTTTATGAGGCCATGGACGAGTCGGTATTCCTGTTTTTCAGTACGGATAGGCAAATATTTTAGAGAGCCATTTTACATTAACAGAGGTAATAGACAAAGCCTAAAAGGTCTATTGTGCGACTATTCATGTTTGACATGATTATAAGCAAAGTCGTATCACTGGAACCATCTTTGGCAAAAGCCATATGCTATTTGCTTATACTGATGATAGAGACATTATTTACAGAAAACAGCGATGTGTTACTGCAGCCTTCTTAAGCATTGAGTGGGAATTAGCAAAAATAGAACTAGTAGTAAATATGGGACTAAAGAAATTTCCGAAAATTCAAGTCTTGCGTTTTATGAATGTAAAGTCAAAATTGACTCGGAATATATGCTAGAATCTTCTGCACCCTTTAAGAGGTTGAGTTTTTGAAGAAAATTCTGACTTTTCGGAAGCAGTCGAGCGGCAACACATTTCATACCTAAACAGTTGTGTACATTGGTACGAATTAATGCGTGTGACATAAATTTATCGGCAGCTTTCTCTCTGAAATTTAAATGGCACTCAAACTTCGTGTCAGTATAGAAGCTAATTGTAATAACTTAGAGGTAAAAAGAGTTTTGACAAGCCCTTTAATTGGGCTTTTTAACTATTCAATCCCCGGGGTATTTTTAGACAAAATGCATGTAGTCGTGGGCAACAATTTCAACAGCTTTATTTGTGCCCCATAAATGGGATATAAGAGAGTTTCTCACATACAGTGAGCTTACACGCGTTCTACTTATATGGCTCACTGAAAAGTAGTTATTGCTTAACGGCAACTCCGACCATTAGTTTAGAAAGATTTTACAAGTCGATTGCTAGACTATTCGAAATGTTTGTCAGCAGATTGAGGTGACTGTCACTCATAGAAATATTCATTTATTTATATGTAATAATACACAGCTACTGTACTTGACGTATGCCAGCTGGGATTCATTACAATTATTCATTCACCTTACTTAACATAAAATAATATAAAACAAAATTCCTTACAAATTAAAAAAATATAAACATACATAAAAAAAAACAATAATATAAATAATAGTTGTTATAAAAAGTTTTGGTATCGTGGATCGTTTTCCACATCAACGTCAACTTTATTAATCCCCTTCAAACGTACAAAGTTGCTCTATTTATACTAAAATTACTTATTCTAGAAAATGCTACAATATTTCAGAGAGAACACATATTTACATAATGAGTGCAACAAAGACAAACATACAGAATACAGAATAGTGTGGTATATCATAGACTTAATTATAGAATGTTCTTATTTACATAACAAGAGAAAAGGAGATAACAATAGACTATATAAAAGGAGTGAGAGGGCCAAACATAATTTACTGTAGTAAACGTAATTCTAGAAAAGTCCCACCCACAGATAAAGAGGGAAAGAGGGACTATATAAAAGGAATGAGAGGGCCAAACATAATTTACTGTAGTAAATGTAATTCTAGAAAAATAAATTAAAAAATAAATACAAAAGGTATGGTTAAAATAAATCTAAGGCATTGTACAGTAATAAATGGAGTTTACTTTTTAAAAATAACATCATCTAAATGGTGACCCTGTCTACGACGGCACTCCTCTAACCGCAAACGAAAATTATTGAAAACTTTCTTCAGTAATACTGGTGTAATGGCTGCCATTTCACCACGGATATTCTCCTTGAGCTGAACGATGTTTCTTGGATTATTACTGTAGACTTTGTGTTTGAGGTATCCCCACAAAAAAAAGTCAAGAGGGGTCAAGTCTGGACTACGTGGGCGCCATGGGATATCACCTCTTTTCGAAATCAGTCTGCCAGGGAATATTTGCTTCACCACCGCCATGGAGTCATTTGTGTGTGACAGGTAGTTCCATCTTGTTGGAACCAAGTTCTGGAATTCACTATTATTGAACTTTCAATTTCTGAAGCCAAAAATCTGTCCAACATCTTAACATAGCGTTCCGTATTAACCGTGACGTTTTGGCTCCACGCATTTTCCAATAAAAAAGGACCAATTATTCCTCTGCCAGAGATTGCTGCCCACACTGTCACTTTAAGACTATACAATGGTTTCTGCTGTTTGATTTTGGGACTTTCACTGCTCCAGTAACGACAATTTTGACGGTTTACGAACCCATTCATAAGGAAATGAGCCTCGTCAGAGAAAAGGATATTGTCAAAATTGGAAAATCGATTAAGCATTTCATTAGCAAATGCGAGCCTTGCTATGAAGTCAGACTCTTTCAATTCTTGTGTTAATTGCAGCTTACATGGATGCAGTTTAAGATCCAATGTTAAAATTCGTTGCAAACTTCGCAGCGATAATTGTAAGACAGACGATCTCTTGCGAGTCGACATTTGTGGATTTCCTCGTACTGACTCCATAACTCTGTCAACATTGTCTTCGGTCCTAGGTGTTCTTGGGCGACCATTTGCTTGTGGTTTAAATGTTGAACCGGTCTCTTCAAAACGCTTTACCCATATTTTAATTAAATTAGCACTCGGAGCTTCACTAATTCGCCGTAGTCCATATTCAGCACAATATAGTCGCCTAGTAGCAATATATGAACGAGAGTTCTCGTAAAATGCGCGACGCTTCCCGTCAAGTGATTCATAGCGACTAAAACTCCATAAGCCCGCCAACCCAACGATGTAGGCGCCCCCTCCGCCCGCGCCTTTTCTACCCCGCAAAAAAAGATGATGTAATATGCACGTTCTATTGCGCCACCTAGTATATAATGAATAATAAAATATTAAATAGTTGATGAACATAAAATATATTATAAATTTTATTTGCTTATAATAAGTATATCTCAACACTTTAATATATTAAAAAAAAAAACTAAAATTACCATAATTAAAATAAAAGGGTAACAAACACAAACACACTTCTTCCATTGGATAATAAGGATACAACATAGAAATATTAGCAGCAATTATCGGCAACTGAATCAGAAGAGATGATGACTGGAAACCGGCAGGAACATAAAACGATTATGAAAAATGATGATGCCGTGAGATTTCACCACAACACACATACATATAAAGGAAAAGGGGGCGGGAGTCATCGAACAAAGAATTTGAAACAAATTCAGAGCTGGTAGTGTGGCTATTCCAAATAGAATATCGGCAATTAGCAGATGACATACGTTGGCAAATAGTAATGTATGAAAATTATTATCTATTAAGTATTTTTCGCTTTATAATTTCCATTGAATACATTGAATACAATACTTTTCGTTATGTATTGAGCACAGACAACGGGATGGACAATGAATTTCATAATTGCTTTTTACAGTACTGAGTACTAATGGCAGAAAATTTCGGACAAATTTTTGCGAAATATTAAAATTAATTTTGCTCAGTAGAAAAGGCGAATCTATTTGTCCATAATTTAGTTGAACAATAAACAGAAATCTTAACATAAAGCTTCTTCTCTCAAGAGTGGGCAGATAAATGAGATTTCATCGATTTACATAAGGAGGCAAGTTATCATAGTTCCAACAGAGATATCAAAGAGCAAAGAGAAGAATGTGTTTCTGAACAGATTCAGTACGATCAAAATAACAACTATATGCGGGACTCCAAGTGACACAGCCGTATTCTAAGCATGGGCGAACGAGGCTTGTGAAAAGATGTTCAGTGACATAAGGGTCATCAAATTCCCTGGATCAACATTCAACAAAACCTACTAAGGAAATTGCCATACTGACAATGGAATCAATATGCAAATGGAATCTTAGTCGCTGATCTAGTGTTACATCTAAGTCAACTACAGATGCAACATTTTTCAACTTATAAGATCCAATATAGAAACCCCAGATCTGTATTCCTACAAAATGACGACTTCTTACATTTACAAAGGTTCAACTTCATGCCAGTAATGTCGCACCAACTAACAAGTCTATTTAGATCATGCTGCAAATGACTTACATCACTAACTAATTCAAATGATGAAAATAATTTAACATCATCAGCATACATGAAGATTTTAGAGGAACGATTAATCGATGGCAAATCGTTGAGATATAATACAAAGAATAATGGTCCAAAATGGCTACCCTGGTGTACTCCAGATAGTAGATAGACAATACCTAAATACTACTTTCTGGGTGTGTCCCTTAAGATAAGACGACACCCAACTCAGAAATTTTGGAGACGTACCAATCACATCTAGTTTATAAATTAATAAGTCATCAACTACCGTATCGAATGCCTTACTGAAGTCAATATAAATTACTTCCGTTTGTTGTTTATCTATAAAAGCTGAAAAAACGTAGGAAACCAATTGTAACAAATTTGTAGTTGTGGATCGACCCACAACAAATCCATGTTGGAAAAGGGATATTAAGGGTGACATCAAATGAACCAATCTATTCGATACCAAACGTTTAAAAGCTTATTGGCGGTTTTCTCTGTATGCTCATCCAACACTAGAAAACGACGAATAATCATATTGTCAATTGACTAGTTTCCTGTATATAAGCTCCCATTTCACCATCTCTCGGTGAAAAATTGCATATATGCACTGCTACAATTTCCTATCATTTAAATAGATCAATTATTTATGAGCAATTTTAAATATTTTCTCAGCAATGCATTCAAATGCAAACTTAGATTTTTGATGTTGTCAAACGACAAATGGACTTATTCGAATCACGAGCATAACAACATTTCATAAAACACTCACACATAATTGAGTTTCATTTAGTTAAATTGAAATCAAATTAAATTTATAATTAGCGATGATACTCAGCAATGACTACCTGCTACTCGCATGATGCCTGCTCGAGAGCTCTTTGATTTTTCAAAGTGAAATATCAAAAAGAACAAGAGAAGTTATGTAAATCTGTATAAAATTGTTATGTATATTTTTACATTTCACAGACGAATATCGACAACAGATTGTTTACAGTTTGTAAATAATGTAGCACACATACATATGAAGGTGGACAATTGCATTCTAGGAAAATGTCATTTACATGTTTTAGAATTAAATGAAATCAATGCCACAATGAGTCTGAGCATTTGTGTCAGCGTGTTTGTATTTACAATCGAAGAGTTAGTATTGTTAATGGCTTAAGTTGCAACATCGATGAATGTGGCAACCGCACGAACAGAGCATAGGATAACAAATAACAATTTGAAATTATTGATAAAAGAGGATTATTTACGTAACGTGATGAAAGCTGTTGCAATGCGAATGGCTAGATGATGATATTCTCTAGCATATTGATGATTATATCGAATTGATACAATTAAATTTACAATTTTTACCATGCGGAAATGAAATATTGTATTTCTAAAGCACTTACTTAGTGCTAATTCTATTAAGTTGTAGTTTTAGCATATAATTCATTTTTTACATAGGTTAAAATAATTCAAAAGATATGAAATACGATGACATTTTTTATATATATGTACAAATGTCGAAAATATGTAATTAAATATACTGTTAGAAAAACAATCAAATTGCTGTCGTTTTTGGAATTACAGAAAGAAAAGTTTACTTAAACTATCATATATGAGATATAGTTAAAAGAAATGCATTATTTTTCCAATAGATGTATCTCCCGTCCCACAAATGTGATCGTATTACACTAGATGGCGTTAGAAATGCCAGAGACTCTACCCAAAAAATTTCTTAAATAACTTTATGATTGTTTGGCTCAGTATTGTTTGAACGCTCGTTTAAAATGGGCATCAACTAAGAGAAAATATGAGATATTTTCCAGGTATCCATCGATAAGGGCCAAAACGCCTTTATCTTTTAATTATGTAACATAACGTTGATTCCGTTCCGGTAATTTTTATGCCAGAGATACATTAAGCCCAGGAAGGTCGTTTATCGTAAATGTAGTTAAAATAATGAAAATTCTCAAGTCCGTCGAGCATGTAAGAACTGTTTCGCTAGTCCAGGAGCTAAACATTGCACAAAGAGTCACTTGGAAGCACTTGAATAAGTTTGGATACAAAAACAAGCTTCTATGTATGGCTGCCACATAACTAACCTCAAAAAACAAAAAAAAAAAAAAAACAAAAACAAACTTCATAGACTAAATTTCGATTTACAAATCGCTGCAAAATCGTAAGAAAACCGAGCCATTTCTGAAGCAGATTGTAACTGATGATGAAAAGTGGTTCATTTACGATAACGTCTAACGAAACCGGTTGTGGTTGAATAGCGAGAAGTCGAAGCAAACGGTGATCATGGCAGGATCAACAAAATGGGAAAGGTATTGCTGCGAGTATGGTGAGACTGTCACGAAACCATTTATTATGAGCTGCTGATCAGGAGGATATTACTGTGGGTGTAGTGGGATTGACAGGAAATCATCTACTGAGCCGGGTATCCTAATGTCTAAAGGAAGCAAACAACCAGAAGCGGTCAAATTTGACCGATAGTAGAGAAATTTTGTTCCATCAGAAAAGCTTCAGGTGACATGATCCGACGGCGATTCGCCAGAAGCTGCGAAAACTTGATTGTTTCCTTTCCCCGTATTCTTATAGCACGGACTAAGTGATTACCACTTGTTACTTGTCTAAAGTGAATGATCCTGCTGGTGAAAAATTTGTTTCAAGATCAGCTTTCGAAAATCGACAATGCCAGTATTTTGCCAACATGGACGAGGGTTTGTATGAGAGACGCATAATGAAAATGCTTTCAAAATTGCAACAAAAGTTATCGAATAAATCGTTGTATATTTGATCTAAATCGCATTATCCTGACAATGAAAAATACGCTTTGAATGTCATGCAGAAATATAAAAAAGAATAAAATGCATATTTCCAATAAATTCTAAAGTTCGCCCAGCAAATGTGGTAATGTAATTTTCAAGACTTTATCCTGTCAAAAAGCTGAAATTTGTGGATAAACAAGGCTATAGGAAAATTTCGAACAGGTAAACTGATCTACATATATCTTCACCCCATGCCAGGGGCCAGAAGGAGCGCGATAAATTGCTAAATTCTTATTAAGAAGAGTTCTAAATCAACTCACAATAAAGTAAGCAAAATGACAAAGTACTAAAACATTCGTTTCGCGAATTATGAATCAAACAATAATTTTTACTAAATTTGCTAATTTTTATGTGTGGAGCTAAAAGAGGCGTGGCTCTGACGTCCTATTTCATTGGCAGAACCAAGTTAACTGAACGCCTGATAGGTGATAAATAAAACAGAGTTTAGTGCAGTCGAATGAAAGAGACGAATCCTGGAATATGTGTGTGTGTTATGAAGTTATACAATTTGTATGGGAAGTACCAGAAAGAAGGCATGGTTATAAAGTCGATTTTTTACACTTTACCAAAGTATTATAATTGAAAAAAAAAAAATAATTTAGTTAGTGCAGAATTAGGGAAAGCAGGGGAAAGTTAAATTTTGATAAATCGGTCAGCCTGTCAGCACAGAAAACGTTGGGCGGCGCCTTAATTTTTTATTCTTGGAACTTGATTTACCTAGCCTTATTATATTATTATAGTAAATGCTCAACGTACACCAGATATGTTTAAGATAAGTTTAACTAAATAAAAGTTTTGACCTTAAGAATATGTGGGCCTAACAGGTCACTTGCATGTGAGGTACCGGGGAGGGGTGTGGTTAATCGGCCAATGTATTCAAATTTTACTAAACATTATAAAACAATGCAGTGGACAAAAAATGTGACCGACCGTGATGCAATGTTTAGTACACGCGACTACCGTTTGCATAACCGTGAGTTGAATACCCGGGATGTGTCTCACAAACACTTCGAAGAGTCACGCTGTTGGTAAATATAGTAAATGCTTCTTAAAGATGGCATTCGGAATGGTCGTTAAGGTGGAGGTTCCGTTGAGTGATTATAAAAATAGAATGTGTGTATGTTCACTGAATGTGATAATCTAACTCTCTTGTATCTACAAGAGAATTTTATTGGACAAAAACTTCCATTGGGAGATACGAAGAGAAGGTTGAATTGGGATATATCTCATTTACAATTCAAGTCTATGATCTGGCTAAATGTTAGGCTATGCCAACTTAGGAAGTTCATAAAGATTGGCTACAATTATCGTAGTACAAACGGTCATCTTTACGAACTTCCTAAAACTTGGCATAGCCCAACATTCAGCCAGATCGTAGTCTTGAATTGTAAATGAGATATATCGCTCCACTAAAGCTGACACAATCTCCGGTCGGCTAGCCAGGCATATAGGCAAACATCGCTCAATCGATACATATTTCATCAAGGGATGGTTTTCGATTCTTTGTAGGAGTAGATTCTTTGTAAGTATACTTTCATTCCTTCCTGTGGATATAAAGTGATCAGAAAATGCTGACGTTGACATCATAATGCATTGCAGAGATGGGCCACTCTGTGGTTTCCGTTAAAAAAAGTCGCAAAAAAAAGAAAAATTTTAAATTCTCCCTTTTCGAGGACAGTTATTAGAGGATAATAAATAACAGATTTCTCGAAAATTGTTTCTGATTCCGAAAAATGACGAATGAACCTCCGTCCGTTCACATTTGCCAAACCATGTTGATATATTTATGGAAAAACCTGCCTGCAGCGGATTACTTTGGTGTCAGTAATATTAACTTGTATGGACGATGTCATTCTCCTTGTGGCTAGCAGGTCTTCTGTCTCTTATTTTGTTCGCTTTGGTAGAAGATTGCTTTTTCTACAAATGCATGTTGCTGCTGAGAAAATGTTGCTGTGCAACAGCAGCACTTTAGGTGGAAATGTTCTGAAGTGTCTGTGTGCATGTGAGGTTTATCACTTGATGCAACATATTTGTGGTCTTATGGCTCCCTGCCGCTCTTCCACTTGTAACATGCTGTAGGTTTTTCTGAGGTCATTACAGGATATTTTGCCAATAAGTTGCAAATGGAACCTTAAAATACATTTCATAACATAATAGTGCAGAACAATATTTTTGCCAAATATTTGCTCAATATTTTTGTGGTCAATTAAATGATTGTCATGGAGATTTTTTTTTTTTTTTTTTTTGTTTCCTTTTTGGACTTTCATTAAAGCTTATATGTGTGTCTTGTGCTCCTAGGAATTCTTTGTGGGCAGCCTTCTCTTATCACCTCAGAGTGTGCCAAATTATTGTGGTCTCAGTGATGTGGGTAAGAATTCCATGTTTCTTCCTTCCCTCAGTGCCAGTTTTTGTTCTTTGTTACGTCTTGATAAAATGTTGTTAAATTACCAAATACTTTTCCACTATTTGTACTGCAGGCAACCATCTGCTAGCTCCTGAACGACACCCACTGGTTGGATCAACAATATCATGTTTTTGGTTAGACTAACACATTTTCTGGCATTCCCCAAAGAATATGCGATGCAGAGCACACTTGAACCGTGTTGGCTGTGTCCCTTCCATAATAGTTGGCACATCGGTCGCTGTGACTGGGGAATCGTTTTATAGTGACAACATCTGTTTGCACTTTTGTTTTGAAGTTTTTGCGATAATGTTTTTGTTGTTTGCTGCCAAAAATCATAAATTTCTAGGAAATTCAGTTATGACTTCTTTGCCAAAACTTGTGCTGCTTTTTCTATGCTTTCTTTGCCCCTCTACATCATTTCCACGGCAGTTATTAGTAGTTTTCTCGCTAACTACGGCAATAGTTTTTATGCATTTCATTTGATGTTTGATACGATGACTGAGTCCATCCTACGGAGTGAGATCGCACTGCTGTCAAATTTATGATTCGAACTTTTGCATATGAAAAACTATAAACTTGGTTAGTAGAAGTAATAACAAAAAAATAAAATACTAAAATGATAAACTAAACATTCATGACTTTGCACGTGCCATGCAAATAATATACGGGTATTAGAGTACGACCAGGACGACCAGTACGACCCGTAAATAATGCCATTAAAATGTGAATATCTAGTAAATTTGCAGAGAGTGGCGCATGTACGAATATTTCCGTAAAAATTAAACCCACATTCATTAAATATGGAAAACGTATACGGGCCGTATAAAAAAAACTTATTGACTCGTAAATTTTATGATTCGTAATTTCAAACGTGCAATATTACTTGGGCTTCCTTGGCGTTGTGCCACAATATGAGGCCCACTGATTAGAGGGGGCGACGATTGATAAAGGTTCGAGACCAACACTGATGATTGATCATTCATTTACGATCCCAACTGTTTGCTAATTATAAGAGCTTAGGATAAATACCTTCTTCCAACACGTATCCGTTGTCCTAATTGTGGGTGAAATCTTTATGAAAATAGATTCAAATAGTCTTTGGTATGAAGAGTACTGCTTCCAGTTATAAATGTGGAAGTAGCTAATCGTCCAATTAGTGTAAACACCCTCTTTCAACAAATTTTCTTTGTTTAACTTGTGAGTGAAATCTTTATGAAAGTAGGTTCAAATTGGCTTCGGTATAAAGAGTACAACTTCCAATTATAAATCTGGAAGTAGCTACATCTCCTTCCAACACATATCCATTGCCCAACTTGTGGATGAAATCTTTATGAAATAGGTTCACATGGTCTTCCGTATGACGAGTACATCTTATAAATCTGAAAGTAGCTACTCCTCCAATTAGTGTAAACACCTTCTTTGTGGATGAAATCTTTACGAAAATAGTTTCAAATTGCCTTCGGTATGAAGGTTGCAGCTTCCAGTTATAAATCTGGAAGTAGTTACACCTCCTTCCAACACATATCCATTGCCCAACTTGTTGGCGAAATCTTTATGAAAACAGGTTCGCATAGTCTTCCGTATGAGGACTACATCTTCGAAATATAAATCTGAAAGTAGCTAATCGTCCAATTAGTGTGAACACCTCCTTCCAACACATATCGATTGCCCAACTTGTGGGTGAAATCTTTATGAAAATAGGTTTACATAGTTTTCTGTATGAGAGCTTCCAATTATAAATCTGGACGCAGCTACTCGTCCAATTAGTGAAAACACCTCCTTTGAACACACATCCATTGCCCAACTTGTGGGTGAAATTTATATGAAAGTACGTTCAAATAGTCTTCCGTATGAGGAGTACAGCTTCCAATTATAAACCTGGAAGTACAATTTCATAAGATGCGGAATAACTAATTTTATTAAAAACAACAGTGACAATAGTATACGCGGCTATCGTTCATAAGATCACGATTTCAATTGCCTGTCATTTCCTTGAGCGGCAGTCACCTCGGTGTTTCTAACGAATACTTCGAGTAGGCGAGTAGTCGAAAAGTCTATTAAGTGCTTTCCAAACTGTGACTTTCAGAATCGTCTTTAAACTGCAGGTCCCGTTGAGTGAGGCTAAAAATAAAATGCGCGTAAGAGAGAAGGTTTTTCCTTATCCCATTCATGAGATGCAAAGGAATTTGTTTGTGTTTTTTTGACAAATCGTTCAATTTCTATAGAATGTTCCAGAAAGAGCGGGCCAATGCCGACCATTTTCAATCCCAGAACTATGTCTATCCAGCGCAAGATGTGTGCCAAATTTGTCTGAATTAAGCTGTAGGTACCGTTGAGTGAGTCTAAAAATAGAATGCGTGTAAGAGAGAAATTCTTCAATATCCCGTTCATGAGATGCAAGAGAATTTGTTTTAATTAAAATTAAAGAATTAAAAATTTGAAGAACAGTTGAAATTTTTTTTTTTTTTTTGACAAATCGGTCAATTTCTGTAGAATGATCCAGAAGGAGAGGGATAAAGGCGACCATTTTCAGTCCCACAACTATGTTTACCAAGCGCTTGATGTATGCCAAATTTGTCGGAATTTATTAGAGCTTATTCAAACATTGATAGTTAAGTCGTTTTACCTTGTAAGCGCAGATATATAAATGTTAAGTAACGTAACGTGTATAGCAGATACCAGAGAAGGCGTGGCACACTTTGTCCAGTATTATTATATAACATAATTAATGAGACTTTAAGTAACTTCAGGCTACCATAACTCGTAGCCTTATTATTGTGAAAAATCCAATTCCAATAAATCGGTCAACTTGCGTGGGAGGTAACAGAATGGATATGGTAACGTTGCCATTCGTTCTCGGAACTTAGATCTGGCAAATTTGGTTGAATTGAGAACAATCGATTAGAAGATATGGAGGTAAGAACATATGAGTTAAGTCGGCCATTTAAATGGGAGATAATAAAAAGAGCGTGTTTGATTTGATTGATTGATTGATTAATAATGTAATGGATAAAAATATAGACTATTTCAGTGGACTAATTAGAAATAATAAAGGAAAAGAATTGAATTTCGGGAATTTCTATTTGTATGGGAGGTACCAAAAAAGGAGTGGCAATAATTGGAAATTAGAAAAAAAAATTCAATTTCGCAAATCGCTCAATTTGTATGGCAGGTACCGGAAAGTGAGGGGCAATATGCTTCCTTTTCATTCAGATGTCTTACTTTGGTAGACGCTGAATGTCTACAACATTTGACTAAATTCAATTCAACTATATAAAAGACATGAACTGAAGAATATCTGTGTAAAATCGGTCATTTCTGTAGGAGGTGCCTGAATGGGTGGGTTAATCGGTCGATTTTTTTTAAATTTTCGCTGGAATTGTAATACAGTGCAACGAATCATAACTACGTTGCTGCATATTAGGTACGAAAAGTTACAGGGAGGAAATTATTATTCGGAAACTCAGAGAGTTGGACTGATATAGCCCATTTACCGTGTTACTTGATCGATTCTTACTCAATGTTGTAGACAATTGTAAAATAATGTTATGGATAAAAATATAAACTATTACACCAAATTAATTATAAATATTAAAAGAAAAGAATTGAATTTCGCGAATTTCAGTTTATATGGCAGGTACCAGAAAAGCAGTGGCAACAATTAGAAATTAGAAAAACAATTGAATTTCGGCAAATCGCTCAATTTGTAAGACAGGTACCAGAAAGGGAGTGACAATGCGCTCATATTTCATTGTGAGATCCTACTTTGATAGATGCTGAATGTCAGTCAACCGGCTATGTATAAGAGTATAGCAAAATATTAGGCTGCACCAAGTTTTATGAATATTAGGGATGATAAGTTACAGAAAGGGAATTATAATTCGGAAATTCGGGGGAGTGGGTTGATGTAGTTCATTTACAATCAGCGGCTCGATGTATACATATAATAAAATATTAGGCTATACCAAGTCTTAAGAAGTTATTCGGCCAGCCAGCCAGACAAACAGAAGGCACTTAATAAACTTAAAAAGTCATGAAACGCATTTCGTCAAAAGATACTTGACACTTTAAACGCTTTCTTTTGGATGTTTCGTTTTGCCGTCTCATTTTCGCGCCTTCATCCAGAGGAATGAAGATAACGGTTCTACATTTAGTGGTTTCAAAACCGCTAGTCTGGCAAGGCTGTCAGTTGTTAAATACGTGTCATCTGAAGTGTTATTTATGTAGCGAAAAGTTAGCCATTTACGAATATGGAACGTTGGGTGAAGATGTATTTACGTCAGCTCACTTGACTGCAATTTTTGTACTGGTTTGAATTACTGTGCTTATTTCAAATAATATTACATGAAGCTTTGTTTTTATTTTCGGATGAAGGTGTAGAGGTATGCTGAAAATTGCATAGCATCTATTAATGTAAAAATTATTCCTTCACAGATTATTTTCCCAAACAACTTGCTTAATAATTAATTCACGGAAGTCATTATAAGCTGGAAATCATGTCATAGCTTGCAATAGATAATTATTATTAGATTAGCCTTTGAAATTTCAAATTATTGCTTATTTTAAACTGCTTGGAATAGCTTTGCCAGTTATTGCCGTAATGTTTGTTTGTATGGCTTGTATGATTGTTTCTGTTTATTGGCAATTTCAAATCACTGGAAAGAATCTCTCTCCAACAAAACATACATATTTTTATAAAGTTGGCTCTTTTATTAGTTCCAAAAAGAAAACAGATTGCTGCTAATGGGAACAGTGATAACACTGTTGTCAACTGAATTAATATATGCACAAATGACAATGGGAGTGACACTGACAATAAGCCACAACAATTTGTAAAATTGTTATAATAAAAAACTTTTCTACCGTGCTTAAAAATCAGTAATTTTTACGACAACATGACCATTAACAGTCAATGTAGCTGTAACATTCGTGCAACACAAACTTGATATTACTGTGACGGATCATTACATTGTAAAAATGTACTCAGTTTCTTGTTTAGGAATATAACAAAGTTGTATTCTATAGGTATACACTTTGATTCATAACAATGAGCTGATGAAAGGATTTACTTTTGTTATTGCCGGTACCCAAGAAAAACCTTTCAACCATGACAGAAATGGACATGTGTACCTAACACTGACTGCGTCATCAAATGCCAGTTGTGAAAATTCATGTGGCGGATCGTTAAACTGGTTACAAGCAAAACTTTTGTCATATCAAACAAGTAAGCATAATTTCCAAATTCGTGTTGGTATCCCCTTTCCCACCACCATATTGCGTAGGTAAACACTGATTTATTGGCAAGAAATTTAATGCATTTTTCCGAAAATCCATTAAGTTTATGACTGCAGGATTTGCAGTGAGTAAAAAGTTTTTGCATGATGTCATTAAAAATTGAATGTTATTGATGTGAAAGTATGGAAAGTGTGGGAAAAAACTCTCATAAATTTAGCGAACGCGCATTTGCAACCAATGTAGCCTTATTTCATACTAACTAGGTGGGTTTTAAAAAGGTTACTAAAGTTTTGGTCTCAATATTGTGAGGGCACCAGTTATTCGTTTATCGATACCAGTAGTGAGGACAACCGATGTGAAGGGTTTACATGAGTCTCGCTGTGAAAGCCTTACCCCTGGTGTGTCACCACACAGGTGCTATTTTCTAATCATTTACTTTTCTTTCTTGGTTATGTGTTCTTTCTTTCTTCTAGCGACAGCAAGCGCCCTTTGGGGTACATAAACTAATCCCGAAAGGATTAGTCGAACTACCAGAGATTAGAAGTAGGTCCCTTGGAAAAACTTCCTCAGGGCCCACTTCCTCACTCGGCCAAAGTACCTTTGTAGTCACTTGGTATGAAGTGAGCTATCTCCAGGTTAGGAGTTGAGGTAATCTAGGAAGACCTCGGACAGACATGAACAGTGTTTTCCAAGCTAATGCCTTCCTTCACCAACGCCACCTGAAGCAACGCAAAAGCACTGAAAACACTTGTTCGGGCAACCACAACCAGCACGATGCTCCCACAAGAGGTCCAACACCATTGACCAAGAAGGAACAATGTTCCTTGGGCACCTGGTCACCCGTGCTACCAGAAAAGAAGAATCCTCTGGTCTGGGTTTCGCAGACAAGCTACTACAGTTTTGCTTTATCACCTCGCATGGAACTGACGGCATAGATTTTCAATGCCCGAGGAGAGAATATCAACACAGCAAAGCACACCATGCTCCAATCAGAGTCTATTAACCAGATCTCTCTGACCGTACAACTATTAAAAACGGAAAAGATAAATCTTCTGATATCTCCCGACGGCTTCTCTATAACCGCACCTGTTGCCAGGCTGTGTCTTGTTTAACTATGACTCTCCCCTTTACTTGGTTTTCGAAAAACGAGTTCCAAGATCAGTTTGATGTTATATTATAGGTGAATCCCAAGACATAATCCACCTGTTCCTAGGGCACCTGGCACAGGGCCACTCTACTTTGTTTTTGTACGCAAGCATCGTACCCTTTGTCTGCTTAATTACAGGATCCGGTAGAGAGGCCTGCGTTTTAGGGGTAAGCGGTACAAAGCATCTTAGGAAACACCCGCCTACCCACAGTAATGAGGACACCAGTTAATCGTCAAATTTTCACTATTCAATTAACAGTCAATCAGAAACCCAAATTTGAATTAATCAAGCAAGACAGTTATGAAAGCTGAAAACATTGTTACGCGAATTTTCCTTATTTCAGATGTGCAGAACTCACTGGCAAACTTCCTTCAAATACAAACGCATTAAACGAAACGTAATCCAAAACGGATACTTCATTATCGTTACTTTTGCCTTGTTGAATATTGAGTGAATTTTGAAAATTTCTTTCCACTTTCGGAAAAAAATTTAAATTACATTAACTTATTATTATTTTTATTTATTTGACCAGTAATTTTAAAGCCTTCCGGCCTAGTTGAATATTGTGTGAATTTTTAAAATTTCTTTC
>JAHXMU010000380.1:330392-367742 GCA_019455685.1 Philornis downsi | reverse complement strand
TAAAAAGCGCCAAAATAAGAATGCGTTCAAACGGCGAAAATAAACAAAAATATAACTTAATAATTAGTCATATTTTATGTTTTTTAATTGCTTATATAAGCGAGTTTTTGTTTTATGTTTCATTTTAATAATGGGTTTCATCAAACATTGGGCACGCCATAACATTAGCCTCTTCTGGAGGTAACAAGTAGTAAGCACATTTTTGTTTTAGCGATTTTTTTTTTTTAGTTTTTGTCACCATATGAAAGACTACATATGATTTACAAAATTTAAAAAAATATTTTCTTATTTTGTGAAAACAGCTTTTGATTCCATTAGTAGTCGATACAGCTCATCTAATCGGTGATTTGTTTTTTCGCGGCATCAATAATTTTTTTTAAGTTGTCCAAGTGGGCAAAAATATCGTTTCAGTTATCTAAACATCACTATATTCAATGTGAATTATTATGTATATTATACGAGGTGTGATCAAAAAATAATCATTATTTTAAATTTTTTTCACCAAGTATTTATTTATTGATCAATTTCTATTTTATTTTCTTTAAAGTAGTCCGCTCCAGACATAATACATCTGTGCCAGAGTTTCTTCTAATCCTCGAAACATTTCCAAAACGCGCTTTTTGGTATCGCCAACAGCTCCTGTTTCGGTTTTTCTTTTATCTCCTCAATCGTAGCAAAACGTTTTCCTTTCATCAGTGTCTTCAGTTTTGGGAAGAGGAAAAAGTCCGGTGAATACGGTGGTTGAGGCATGCTTGCGGTTTTGTTTTTGGCCAAAAACTCACACACAAGCGTTATAATGGCGCAAAATCCATGATTGTTTTTTTCACAATTCTGTGCGTTTCTGACGAATTGCTTCGTGCAAACGGCGCATAACTTCAACGTAGTATTCCTTATTGACCGCACGACCTTGTGGCAAGAATTTATGATGCACCACGCCATTGCAATTGAGGAAAACAGTGAGCAAAACCTTCACATTTGACCGAAATTGACGTGTTTTTTTCGGTCTTGGCTCTTCTGCACGCTTCCATTGGGATGATTGGGCTTTGGTTTCAATGTCATAGCAATATCGTACACCCATGATTCGTCGTCAGTTATGACCTTTTTGAGGAAATCTGGATCGTCGTTGACGACGTTCAACAGCTCCTGAGCGATGTCCATGTGACGTTTTTTTTTGCAATTTTGGAACAATCTTCGCTGCCGCACGTTTCATGCCTAAAACATCCGTAAAAAATGCTTGGCATGAGTCGAACGATATGCCAAAATCATCAGCAACCTCTATAATAGTGATTCGACGCCTATCCAAAATAATTTTCTTCACTGCTTCAATGTTTTCGTCGGATGTTGACGTGCTTGGACGACAAGGACGAGCATCGTCATTGACATCTTCTGAGCCTTCCTTAAACCGGTTATACCACAATTGATGTTATGTTTTGTCCATAGAAGTCTCGCCAAACGCCACAGTCAACATTTCAAATGTCCTTGCACATTTCATTTCATTTTTTACACAAAACTTAATACAGTTTCTTTGAACCATTTTTTCGAATAGTAAAAAATCGTAGAGCACTCCAAAACACGACTAATCTTTCTATCTGTCAAAAACAAACTGACAATCCAAAATGGCTGATATGTTGATAATATCATGGCTGATATGTTGATATATAACAGACATGTGTACCAACATAACAGAAAAAAATGCGAAAATCGAACATACGTAACTCACGAAATTTGAAAAACATGTTTTTTTTAACACACCTCGTATTTCATGACGGTGCGGCATCAATCACAATTTTCTCTTTGTTTCATGCGTTACTCGAATCATTTAATCTCAAGCCTTATCGTGCTGCTACAGTTAATGAAATTAGTTCATGAATATGTATGTGATCACAATGAAAACCCGGCTTAGGTAGAGTTACGCCAAAGTCGAGTATACGAGTACTCGTTATTACTATTGAACTTATTTTGACACGTATTTACGTCCAATCGGTATTCAAAATTTTATGTAATTCTTAAGTAGTAGAAATTGTTCCAAACAGCGATTTTTGAAAACTTACTTTATATAGTTAAATATTGATCTAAGTCAGAAAAGGATTGTTGTTTATGTGCTTAGGATAGTTGCTAATGTTTAAGCGTGATTTCAAAATACCGTACATTTTAAAAGTTGTATCGTAAATTCCCGTAATAGTGATTTTTTGAAAACACTTGATATCTCGAAACAATAAATTGCGAGCTCAGAAATATTGTCATGCCTTCTGCAGATACTGCATGATCTGGCTATACCGAGCACAAGACAAGTCTCAATTCCTTACCATAGACGTTGGCTGTAGGCTGGTTTTCAGTAAAAAAAAAAGAAATTTCTAATGTTATTTTCGTTTCAACCATCCCAAAAGATATGGCAAAACTAACTAGGGGCTAGTTAATCTATTAGGAAAACTAAATTTGACCGATTTATTTAATTTGACAATGACGGAACCCCATTTTTTCCAGAAACAAAAATAATTGCATTTTTCTTTTTGTGTGTTAATTGGCAATATGAGGACAAACGGAGCGAGTAACTTATGAAAATCTTATTTTCTTTTATGTTGCTAAATAACACAAATAACTCCACTCCATTTGAAATTTGACGTGAAACAAAAAACGTCCAGTGTTTTTTTTTTTTCTTTTTATTAGCCAAGAATGAGTTGTACCTTCATCAGACAATTTATAACTGTCAATCTTGATAGAACCAGAGATTCTTTGCAAAAACCCACACATTCACACAAATATGGATTATCATGTAGGTCGAGCAGTCTTATGTGGTATTAAAGGAAAAGTCGACCCTTTTTCCCTCTCATTAAACAGACAATATGTGGAAATATGTTATATAATAGAAACGTATGAAACACCCAGACAAGTGCAGGTCAGTTTCATTTGCCTGAATTAGAAAATATGGGATTCCTTAAGAATGACATATTTCACAGCTTTTATTTGATAGTTAATAATCATATTTATGTTACTGAATTGTAAGATTTTGGCAATGGTTTCATTATATTCATAACACCGAGGAACAACATCTTTATGTTACTCGGGTTTGTGAAAGTGTCCCTTGATTTTGGGTAATTGGTTGCATTTTTTTGCCATCTTATACCCATTTCGCCATACAAATGCTAACCGGTATATGCTAACGGGGATAATTTTGCACTTTAAGCTAAACGAGGATGAGTTTAATAAATAAAGTAGTAGAAAAGTATGGAAAAAAAACAATGCGACCAAGTTTTTGTACGCAAAAGTAAACAAAGAAGTTAAAGAAGAAGCAGAACGTCAAATAACGTAAATAAAAGCTGTTATATTTTTTTTGCAAACATCAGTTAGTGAATTTTGGTTTTGTGTGTTATTGGCATTACTGCCGTTTATATGGATTTATTTGGAAGTATGGATGTATGTATGGATGTTTGTTTGTATGGCTTTGTGTGTTTTGAATTTGTTTGGAAGATAAAATGATTACTAATAAGTACAAAACAAAATGAATAAACATTTCATAAATAACAATGTTGCCAAGTTAATTTTTCTAAGCGTCGATCCTATACCTGTAGCCTATATAGGATACCAAAAAAAAAACGCAACCATTGTATCATAAAGATTACGAAAATTGTTTCAGGTGTTTTTTTGGATACTTTATGGCTTTTGTGACAATTTAAAATAAAAATTTAATAATTACTAGCCGACCCGGCAAACGTTGCTTTGCCTTCAAATTTTCATGCCAATCGGTCTATTATAATAAGAAACGCCTATATTTGCAGAAGAACTTAAAATATGTTCACTCAACCGAAATACAAAATTCTGTTTAAATACCGTTAGCAGGAGCAGAAATAATGGATTTTTAATTTGTGGTTTGTATGGGAGGTACCACGCCCCATTGTCCATTCCCGCCCATATTTGCAGTGGCACTTAAGATATGTACACCAAACCTACGCACCAAATTTTGTTCAAATACCGTAAGCAGGAGCAGAAATAATTGATTTTTAATTTTTTGTTTGTATGGGAGGTACCACGCCCCTTTGTGCAATTGGACCGAATTGTAAATCTAAACCATCCCGGGCACCACCCAGACGCATATACAAAAATTTATGCAAAGCGGTCCAGCCGTTCTGGAGTTTTAAGCATCGAAACAAACCACGATTCATTTTTATATATATATAAGATAAGATAAGATATAAGATAAGATAAGATATAAGATGAATGACGATGCCATTTAAGACTTCTACTCAGTTAATTTGTAACAGATGTGATAAATTAATTTAATTAGATTCTCCATCATTCATTGAATTTTTCTTCGATCCAGTATTGTCAAAGATTCGCTAACGATAAGTAGAAAAACTCCCTCCCATATGGTTCTAAACTCCCATATTTTTTGAAAGTTTATTTTTTTTTTGAAAACAAAATTATGTGTGTAATTATTTTCATTTGACATTTATTTTCAAATTTTTACCAACATTATAATGTCATACAATTGACAAAACTATAATTTACTGCACTTTACTCTGTTTAGGGTTTACAGTTAAACCTCAATAAATCAGTCAATTTGCATGGGACAAAACTAAAAATGGGACAAAAAAGAAAGAAAGGTAGGACATTAAGATTATATGGACTAAATCGGTTGTTTGTAAGAGGGGCCGTCAGAAGGAACGTAATTATTTTTATAATGAAAACGGAAAAAATTTAAATTACAGCAACTTATTATGTATTTATTTATTTCGCTTGTAATTTTAAAGCCTGCCGGCCAATTATAAATTAATTACAATATGCAACAATTCATATATTAGATTTAATCTGCTCAATAATATAAATTAAAAAAAAAGACGTAATAAAATTTAAATATTAAATGTATAAAAATATAACATGATTTTAAAGATAATATGATTAACAAAGACGAAAAGTATGAAAAAAAGAATAATTTACAAGTTAATCGGTATGGAATTATATACCGTTCACTCTGTATATATAATATTATATATATAATTACAAATTACGGAAAATTTGATTTTTTTTTTTTTTTTTTTTTTTTTTTTTGAGAAATGGACAATTTGTATAGAAGGTATCACAAGCATCGCGTCAATTCGATACGTTTTCGTTTTCCAAACCTAATTTGTCAACGTTTTTTTTTTCTCCAAAATTTCCCAGAATTTAGGGTAACTGAATACAAGACCTGCACCTAACAAAATATATGGATTACAACGGCTATTTGTGTAGGAGGTAACAGAAAGGAAGTGATGTCGAGTCTTCCATCTACATATTAATTCTGAAGTATAACTATGTATACAGATTTGCTAACTAATTTCGTCGGGAGGCAGAAGAATTTTTGGTGATGTGAATGAGACGTAACTAAATTTTCTAGGCACAGTTACTTAATTCGATTAAGATCTGGAAACTCAGTTGGATGATCAAGAATTTTGTGTACTACGATAGGGCAATCACTTCCTTACAATTTTGAAAGATGGTTTAGGATTACACACCTGTTGAAATAACAAGTTCCGTAATGGACCTACATTCTCTACACTAACATTTTTAAAAATATTGAGATATGAAATATTATCTCATCATTATTGGTTTGATAAATGCAAGATGAACGATGAACAATATCATTAAGTATTTTCCAGCATTTTTTTTTCAGTATTTTGATAACACATTTTTGTTTAAAGAGTTCATTTTTGTTTCTGCGTATTTTTGGAGGTTTTTTAATACCACATTATTGGTTCGATAAATGCAAGATGAACGATCTTTGATGCTACCATACGTTCCAATATCATTATGTAAAGGTTGTCCCAACAAGAACGCAAGATTTCAATTTTAAATAAAACACAGATATTTAAAAAAAATCGTGAAACTTTATTATATCGTAAAGTAGACAGAATGAGGTTATGTATGGAGCAACACATCGGGCAGATGGCCGCCGCGGCTTTGCTGGCACACATGCGATCTTTTAATGAAATTTTCAATGACCGTTTTGCATAAATGTTGCGGTATTTCATTAATGTAGCGTCCAAATTGCTCTTTTAAGACTTGAGTCGTTGTCGGCTTATTCGCGTAAGCTATCGATTTCAGAAAACCCCAAAGAAAAAAGTTTAATGGTGTTAAATCGCACAATCTAGGCGGCCAATTCTGGTCTCCAAAATGCGAAATAACACGACCGGGAAATGATTGATGCAGAAATTGAATTGTTTCTCTGGCTGTATGACATGTGGCGCCGTCTTGTTGAAACCACATGCTCTCCACATTCATTTCTTCAATTCTAGGCACGAAAAACCTGGTTATCATTTCACGACTCCGAACACCATTGACTGTTTGCGCTTGACATACCTCATTTTCATAAAAAAGGTCCAATGATTTCTCCAGCCCAAAATCTACACCACACAGTGACACGTTGAGGATGCATTTGCTTCTCGTGAATCTCTCTAGGATTTTCCTTACCCCAAGTGCGACAACTCTGCCTATTGACGAAGCCATCAAGATGGAAATCAGCTTCGTCACTGAAGATGATTTTATCAGCATAATCAGCATTTTCATGTTGTCTCTCCAATACCCAATTAACGAACTCCCTTCGCTGTCCATGGCCAGCTGGCTTCAGTTCCTGAGTCAATTGAACTTTGTATGCATGAAGATGCAAATCTTTCGTCAAAATTCGCTGCATAGTGGATTTGGAGACACCAATTTGCTGAGCTCGGTGTCGAATGCCTTGTTCATTCGTGTAGCGCTCCATTTTTACTAACCTCGTACTTTCTACTAGTAAACAATAACAATTGTTCGAATGCCAAACAATGACACTTCGCATGGCGCCAAATTTAAATCTTGCTTTCTTGTTGGGACACTCTTTAGTTAGCAACATATTTTAGTGTAAAGGGTTCATTTTTGCTTCTGTATATTTTTGGAGGGGGTTTTTAACATCAAGTTTGCTTTCATCAGTGTAAATAATGTTTTTCGAAAGATTGAATGCTCTTTTTTATGTAGATTTCAGCGAAACTCTTAAGTTTGGTTGACTTTTGATATATAAAACTTTTTACGTGGTATTCTGTCATCTAAGTTATATTGATGCAATCATCTTGTAATGGCGCTAGCACTTACTGGATTATCAGAAGTTTAAATAATGTTTTCAGCTATTTTTACATCATTAGAGACAAGATTGGCTTTTACTTCTTGGACTATAGCTTTTATTTCTGTGTCTGGTAGACGATGTGGTCGTCCTGGTTTTGATAAATTCTTCAGAGTATTGTATTTGATATGTTTATTTATGATTTTTTCTAATAGTTTAATCTATAGTATATGGATCTATTAAGATTTCACGATTAACATTAATCATTAATTACGATTAATCTATTCTGCATTTTAAGTAACTTCTTAGTGGTGATAAGCATAGGCTTTAATACTTATTTGTTACTTTCCCGAAATACAAACAAAAAAAAAAATGATTCATTTTAATAAAATGCTAATTATATTTTAATATAATTTCTGTTTGGTTTTAATTCAACTCTATTCTATTTACCAATTTAATTATTCGAATATAACGAAATCTCATAATACGTGGTATTTACTTTATTTTGACGCTCACAGTATGACGAAACAGTCATAAATGAATAGACGCCAGTAAGAAAAGTATGAGTGATGCCAACCATTGCAAATATTACTCATACGGCACAGTACTTCAAGCCTCTGCCTGCTATATAATCAGCTAAAAGGGTATCTGTGTAAACGATATGCCATCATTTTCATTTTTTTTTCACTTTCCATGAAGCAAAAACACAAAACTTCTGCTTACAAAACAATATATAATAGAAAAACATTTATTATTACGGACTCTGTGATGTCGCTGGCACAGCGTTGCGTGTCAAGTTCGACTCCAGAATGATAAATGAATTACAACTGGCAACACAGCGGAACAAATGTAGTTTAACTACTTGCAAAGCCTTAAGAAATTATTTCAAGCCAATGACGGAGGGGGGAACCATTCCTAAGCGGGCAGAATAAACGCCAACAGGTAAACAAAACTTATTTCAGACTTTGTGTCGTAACCGTTTTGTGTCAACCTCACAATGAACGCAAAGTAAAGCACCAGAGGGAGTACAGTAAACTGGGGGTGTGAGGAATGATACAAAAGGAATTGATGTTCTTCCATGCATTACAATATTTAGCCTCCATGCAAAGAGGGTTTATTCATTGTTGTAATGAAAATGAAAATACAACAATTGGCATCGTTAATATTTTAAACGTAATTTATAGGAAAAATAGGAAAGAGTATTGAAAAGAGGTAAAATATTGTTAATAGATTGGGAAGTTGAGGCTTTAATGTAGGCAATCTTGGGCGACGATGTTTCTAAACCAAAAATTGTCCTGAATTAAGGATACGCGCTGGTTATATTCAAAGTATTTGCATATGAATTAAGTGAAGCGATTATTGCTACGGAGCTAAAAATATTCCCTTAATAGCGCTAACTGAGGCAAAATATTCATAAATTATGAATATTGTGTAATTTTGTTAATTTAACTCCAAATTCAATCTTCAAAGATAAGTTAAAATGCGTTCAGCGTCGATTAGAGAACTTGGATTTTGTCGGCACGTTAATTTGGTTATGAATGAATTTCGTTTTACCTCGCATGAAACGGAGTATGAAAGAGCTTTTAATATTCAATGGAATTACAAAAATTTGTACAGGGTTTGTACATTCAGTGGTTTCAAAACCGCCGGTCTGGCAAAGCTGTTAGCGGTTAAGTACCTGTCATCTGTTAGTGTTATTTATTTAGTAAAAGATTTGTCGTTTACGAATATGGATCGTTTAACAAGCGAAGAACGCTTAAAAATAGTTAAAATTTACTACAAAAGTGGTGATTCAAACGTGAGCACTTTTCGCACATTAAGGGGTGATTGTGGTCGTCGTCATCGAACTACTGTGCAAGAAATTGGCAATATTATAAAGAAATTTGAAGAGACTGGAAGCGTTACAGATGTGATCAGGCCTGTGCATCATCGCCATGTACACACTGCCGAAAATATAGCTTCTTTCGGTGAGAGTGTGGCGCATAATTCTAATTTCAGTTCAGAGCTCTATTGCCGTGTGATAACCGACTTTTTTGTGGCATGTAGTAAAAGATTGTTAGCAGAACGATACATGGTACGAGCCACACAACACGGTCGATTTTGGGTTCATTGCATGAGAAGTTTCCAGAAAGCGAAATTTTGGCGGCGTCAATTGGTCATCAAGATCATGGGATTAGACGCCATGTGGGGCTACGTCAAAGACCGTCTTCACACGAATAATCTCCAAACTTTGGAACATTTGAAAACCAACATTCGCCAAGTTATGGCCGAAATACCGCCGGAAATGTGGGAAAAAACGGTCGAAAACTACCTCAAAAGGATCTACTGTTCCAACCAATCCAGAGCCGTTCATTTAAATGAGATTGTATTTCGTATATAATGGCAAGACCCAGGCATTATAATGAAATAAAAGTTTTATCGATATCATAGTTTTATGTGTGTTTTATGTAATTTTACTTTTGAACCCGAAAAATGGATAACCCAGTATATTCACCTATAGGTTTACGGAAAGGATTCAGTGACAATTCACATTTCCATTTGAGGAACTGTCATTACGCTGGAGTGGTCAATGTGAAATATGCGCTAACAATGTGACCTCCCCTCGTAGTATGATATGGTGATGATCACAGTTGAATGAGGTTATAAATCTCATTTCATTTTGTATTATAAAAGTCTTATAGAAAATATTAATAAACTCAAATTATACCAGGAATTAATACAAAAATTTCAATCAAGTGCAGACCATTTTCATTGGCAGAAATAATTTTAACAGAATAATGATGCTTACAAAGTTATATTGAATTTATTGCAATTATTAAATGAAAGGTATGAATGCCGGAATATAAAGGTTAAATTTGATAACTACCCTGCAAGAAAAAGGGGCAAGTCTTTGCTCAGAAAAGCATTTTCACAGCTTCTACAGATGCTATATTCAACATATTTTCCACTTCTTAGGAACAATATGAATTACAATAATTAAAAGCTCGTTTGTTTCCCACTATAATTCACAACTCACTTTGTATTGCTTATGTTATACTGAATTGAGAGTATTTAAATTTAGAAAAACAAAAATAAAGATTGATTTTTTAATCGTAGTTTTTTTAAAAATCGAATAAAATACTCAAATTTCCATCATATGTTAAAATTTTTTATTGGAATCGATAAATTGGTTTTTGCCATGTAATTTTTAAAGATAATTTCATGCAAATGTTGTCCGTGGCTCCGTCTCAAAATATCCATTCGGAAAGTTCAATTTTTCGCCACTTTTTCGACCATTTCGGCCTGTATTCCACGAATAACGCGTGTTATGTTATCCTGTAAAGTTTCAATAGTATTCGGTTTGTCCACATAGACTAACGACTTGTTATAACCCATCAAGAAATACATAATCAAGAGGCGTTAAATCACAAGATAAGCTGCTCAAATCGAGAGATAAGCTGCTCACCAAATTCATCCCTCAACATATCCATTGTTTGACGAGCAGTGTGGCAGGTTGCACCGTCCTGATGAAATCACATGTCAACCAAGTTCAACTCGATATCGTTCGCCGTTGACGGTAATGTTTCTTCCACGGTTGTCTTTGAAGAAAAATGGACCGATGATGCCACCAGCCCATAAACCACACCAGACTGTCGTTTTTTCGCGATGAATCAGTAATTCATGTGTGGAATGAGGTTGTTTACCACTCCAGATGCGACAGTTTTGCTTTGTTACGTATCCGTTCAGCAAGAAATGAGCCCCATCGCCGAACACAATTTTTCGATAAAACAACGGATTGTCATTGAGCTTTTGTAAGGCTCATTCACCAAAAATTAGACGTTGTGGTAGGTCATTCGGCTTGAATTCTTGCGTGAGTTAAATTTTATAGGCTTTCAAACCCAAATCGACGTGTAAAATTTTTGCCCATGCCCAATCGCTGAGAATGGGGACGAATTGACATTTTAAGATCGTCACTACAACTAATCGCATGCGAGTCGATGGTTTTATGTCCAACAAACTAAATTTGGTGCGAAATTTGGATATAACAGCACGAATTGTTGATTCAGCAGGTCGATTATGACGACCATAAAATGGTCTTATCAAACGATGCACATTTGTCACAGAGTATGAATTTTGATAATAAATTTCAACGACTTGCAATCGTTGCTCGTTCGTTAGTCTTTTCATGATAAAATGGCAGAGTATACTGTGCACTTTTCACTTTGAGAGATGACGTTTGGACGACAATAATAAACAGTGCTGAAAACCTGAAAAACTTAAATCTTGAAAAATCACCCTGTGTTAAATATATTTTTGAATAACAAGCCTAGAACAATATTTCATGTGATATTATATGTGATTTTAGGGACTTTTCTGCAATTCTAAAGCGATCCTGAGATGCAAAATGATATCATTGATGAAAACTTTTTTTAGTTCTTTCGATAAAGTAATTAAACATTACTTCTTCAATGTTTACAAATACAACTTATAGGCACTTACATATACAGGGTGGGCCATAAGGGTGTTGGCGGTTTAAATATTCAATTTCTCGGTATCGCGTGGCGCGGGGTGGCGGGGGAATATGTTGTTCGCTGCGCCGCTTCCTGGAAATTTAGTCGCCATGGAGCCGTACACGGGAGTGCAGCGTGCATTTTGTGTCCGAGCGTATTACGAAAACAATAAATCAGTGATTACTGCACGACGTTTGTATCGGCATGAACATGGTTTACACGATTTAAGTGAAGTTCCAAGCGCCAATGTGATACGAAAATGGATCAGAATGTTCGAAACAACCGGCTCAACAGTACCAATTACGGTTCGTGGTCGCCCAGTTTCTGCAAGATCAGCCGACATTGTGGAGCGTGTTCGTGTTTCAGTTCAGCGAAATCCGCAACAGTCAACACGTAAGAGAAGTCAGTCTTTGGATGTCAAAAGAACAACTTTACGACGAATTTTGAAACGTGATTTGCATTTGAAGGCTTATAAGATTCAGATAGTCCAAGAATTAAAATCCGATGATGCCAATAACCGACTTAACTTTGTCAATTTGATGCTAGAGCGGTTCAACAATTTCAACAACGTGATTTTTAGTGATGAGGCCAATTTTCACCTTAATGGCCATGTGAACAAGCAAAATTGTCGGTTCTGGTCCGAGACTAATCCCCGACGCTTGCATGAACGTCAACTTCACAGCCCTAAGCTTGTCGTGTGGGCTGGGATAACGTCAACCGGTATTATTGGAGCATGCTTTTTTGAGGACGAAAGAGGGCATGCGATGACGGTTAGAGCGAACAATTATTGCAACATTCTAGCAGACTTTTTAGTGCCAGCTTTGCAAGAACTTCAAGGCAATACCTCGAGGATGTGGTTTCAACAGGATGGGGCCACATGTCATACGGCTAGGGTATCCATAGAGCTGCTGAAAAATGTTTTTCCTGGAAAACTCATTTCGAAAAGGGGGGATATTGAATGGCCCCCACGTAGCCCCGATCTCTCTCCATGCGATTATTTTCTATGAGGCTACCTCGAATCGGTAGTCTACGAGAATAATCCAACCAATTTAGAGCAGTTGAAGAGGAACATTATTCAGGAAAGTAACAAAATACCGAGAATAACTTTTCAACGAGTTTTCCAAAATTTGCGACTTCGGTTCCAAGAGTGTCAAGCAGCCGAGGGAAGCTATTTGGACAACATTATTTTTAAGTTTTAAAAATTCCCATGCTTCTACTTTTTAAAAATACAAATATATTTTTTTTATGTTTCGTAGTTTTTTTTAATTGAATATTTAAACCGCCAACACCCTTATGGCCCACCCTGTATATGAATTCACATGAACTTTTTTGTAGATCTTTCACTGTTTTATAGCATCTGGTGAAAATGTTCTCCTATGATGAACCCATGTCAATTTAATTAAAGATTATACAAAATTTTTTTTCATTACTGTGAATAGTTTTGCCATCTTTGAATGCTGTTTTTTTAGCTGAGACCCAAATTGAAGATTCAGTGCAATACATTTTCATTTCAAAAATGAACGTTCACATACCTGAACTTAATGCTATGTAATCACTATTGGCCTGTGAATGGCTTAATGATTACGAATATATAAAATTGAAATTGAAAATTGAAACTTATCAAACACATGTGTCTGGTTCGGCAGGAACGGTTTCACTTCTGACATATATTTACCTCAAGAGATTTATAAAAGTATAAAAAATAGCGAGGATTAGCTTTCGTTTCCAAAGTTTATTAGAGATTATACCTTGAATCAAATACAGGATTATGTGTGCAGGAAACCTCGTCTTACACATATGGGGGGGGTATCAGAACTGATTTGAGCAAATCAAATAAATTCTCTAAAAGCTCAGTCGATTTAAAATTAACTCTAAAGCGCTTAATCTCATTACAATTGAGAACTTTACCTGTAAACGTCTCAATTGCAGTGGAGATGATAAAGTTAGGATTTATATCTTAGAATTTGCAAACGTGGGTTCTGGGCATAAACAACATGATATTTGCCAAATTTGACTGAATTCAGTACGACTGTTTGAAAGATATGAAGCTGAGAATATGCTTATGGGTTAAACCGGTCATGTGTATGGAAGCCACCATATTTGACAATTCTTCCATAATAATTATGTTTACAGTCACTGTGGATGCAGATGATAACATTGGCATGCCTTTCCGTTGTTCATAAAAGTTTTCTTTAGATTTGTAATATCGCGTATCCTTAACACAAAAGTTCAAAATGTCCAGTAATAGGCTCTGACTCAGTCATTTATATTTAATTGTCTTTAAAATCATTTAATAAACTCATAACTCTAATCTATTGCACAATTAAAAGCAATTGAATACAGATTTAAACACTTTGATCGCTCCAAAAATTAATGTATCAAATGTTGCTTTTGTGAGATGTGAATATGAAATTCAAGTCTACATTTAGAAATAGAACTACACACAAATTTGGTTTGGACTTTTTCAGGTTTCGCCAAGAATTACATACTCGTATCAAGAGAACGGAGGAAAATTCAGAAAAATTAGGATTTATAGGGAAAAGTTAAATTGCGGAACACCGATCAATCAGTGTGAGAGCTGCAAGAAGGGATAAACCGATAAAACCCATTTACAATCCTGGGCTACGATTTGACAAAATATTAGACTGTGTCTACCACACAGCCAGTCAGGTAGGAGGAGGAACTTTGCCAAACTAAATATTAGAAAACGAAATAACAAGACTGTCATGTAATGCTTAGCTATTAACGTTTTGTAATGTATGAAAAATGAAGGTGAAATTATCTAAATTTTATTAGTATTGCCGCTTGGTAAATCAAAACATGCCTACTCTATATTTCAACCATTGGATGGTGGTCCAATTTATTTGAAGTTAAACAAATCAAAACCTGTCATGTGTTGGACATGCCCCTGATGGTTTAAATAGATGGCGCCTCTTGGCTTTGCACAATTTCCGACACAGAAGTGTCTAACCTTACAACTTGTCCCTACACTATGTCCAATATCACACATCATACTGTCGCATCTTGGCTGTGGCCAAATAAAACAATTACTCATCGTTTGCCATAGCCGTTGCACGCAGTATTTCCTTTGCTCCTAAACAAAACTGATGTACAGTTTCGTCTCGTTTCGTTATTCCTTTGACCTAATTGAAAACAAATATCTTCCATATTTATGCAAATATTTACACTTAATTTCTAATAAGTGGTGAGTGATGACATTGTTGTTGTGGGTGCTGCTACCGCTGCTATGTTGGGCCATTCCAAATTCAACCAAGATGATGATGACCAAGTTGGCAAGAAGCCAACAAGTAAATGACTTTCTCATCAAATAATTTCAATGTCTATCTCTGGGAAACAATCACCACAATATGAACTAACTATCCATTGTGGCACTAATACCTACATCAGCACCAACACCAAGACCACCAACACCACCAACACTACCAGCACCACCATCACCACCACCACTACCGCTATAGCCACCGCCATTACCACAAATATTGCCATCAGGGGAAATGTTGATGAAAATGATGATGGCGACGACAAGGCAACACCCGGAATACAGGACATGAAGTACAAGGGAACATTGGTAACGGTAGAAGTAGAAAAGAAAAAAAAAAAAAAATAAACAAAAAATAAAGCCAACAACAAGGCAAAAGAAAACATGTTAGTGGGCATGTTAAAGCCTACGGGAAATGGAAATACAAAATTGAAATTCATGTTAGATCGTGTTTCAGACAAACATTGATAATAATTTGTAAAGGACATCATAGCATACGTACGTTATATGTACAACATGATGTGTGCGTGTGTGTGTATATTTCAAAACGGAAAAACCAACAAACACCAGGATATCCATCATAAGGTCCGCATTTTTAAATAATGGAAAGAGCCAGCTATGTTGATGTATAACGATTCAGACATCCTTAAAATTCCCATCTTTCCATTTAGATAATTTATGATTTTCTGCCACAAATGTGAACCACCTTTAAATAATATTAATATTACTCATTAAAATCTTTTAGTAATCGTGCTGCGGTACCGGAAATTTTACTAGTAATCATAGGATAAACACTGACTTAATAACATACGAGGTGTGTTCAAAGAATAAGGTGAATTCTCAAATTTCGCGGACGACATACATTCGATTTTCGATTATTATTATAATTTTTTATGTTGGTACACTAATCTCGAAGTTAACGACTTTATCCATATAGCATGTTTAGTTTATTTGTGAGAGGCATAAATAAGACAAATGTTTTGCGTGTTCGGCAATTTTCTACAATCGAAAAATATGGATCAAAGAAGTTGCGTCAAATTTTGTGTAAAAAATGAAATTAAGTGCTCAAAAACACTTGAAATGTTGACAGTGGCATACGGCGGGAGTACTCTGAGTCAAAAAAAAAAATAAATGTTTACAAGTGGTACAAACCTTTCACAGAAGGTCGGGAAGATGTCAATAACGACGCTCGCTCTGAACGCCCCAGCACATCAACAACCGATGAAAATGTTGGGAAAGTGAAGAAAATTGTTATGGAGAGTCGTCGAATGACAATTACAGAAGTTACTGAGGATGTCGGCATATCGTTTGGCTCATGCCATGCAATCTTTTCGAAAATTTTGGGCATGAAACGTGTGGCAGCGAAGTTCGCACCAAAATTGCTGAATTTTGACCAAAAACAAACGTCACATGAACATCGCTCAGGAATTGTTGAATGAAGTCAACGATAATCCAGATTTGCTTAACAAGAGTCATAACTGGTGACGAATCACGTCACCAGTCGTTCCAATGGAAGAGCCCAGGAGAGCCAAGACCAAAAAAAGCACGTCATGTTCGATCAAATGTCACGGTTTTGCTCACTGTTTTCTTCGATTACCATGACATGGTGCATTAGGAGTTCTTACCGCAAAGTCGTACAGTAAATAAGGAGTATTACCTTGGAGTTATGCGCCGTTTGCGTGAAGCAATACGAAAAAAACGCCCGGAATTGTGGGGCAAAAAAATCATGCCTTTTGGATCGTGATAATGCACCTGCTCACTCATCTTTGCTTGTGAGAGATTATTTGACCAAAAATAACACCTTTATCATACCTCAGCCACTGTATGCAGTAGATTTGGCCCCCTGTGGCTCTTTCCAGTTCACAAGATTGAAGAGACCCATGAAAGGACGACGTTTTGCGACGATTGAGGAAATAAAAACCGAATCGCTGAGAGAGCTCAAGGACATACCAAATAGTACATATAAGAACTGCTTCGAGGATTAGAAAAAACGCAGGCACAAGTGTATTATCTCTGAGGAGGACTACTTTGAAGGAGATAAATTGGAAATTGATTAATATATGAATATGTTTTGAGAAAAATGAAAATTCGCCTTATTTTTTGAACACATCTCATACAGACCATTGGCTGTTACAATGCACGACGCCACAGGATGCGTCGTAGCAGTGTCAGTTAGTGTGATGATGTTTGTACTGCATACTAATAATTTCACGTAGTAGAGGTCAAAAATGCTGGATTTTACAATCGAATTTACACAAAAACATAGATCTGAAGTAATATTTCTAACAGGCCGATTAATAGTTTAATTTTTCCTTTTTTTTAGGTTTTTCGAACCCAACACTTTACTGAATACTGGTAAGTTAAAAGCATATAACATTTGATTATATTGTTGTTTGATTTTTCCAGGGACCTTCACTGGAATTCAGTTTCGGTTTCCAAACTGCGAAAAGTAAAAATGTTTTCTGGATTTAATATGGCAGACTTTCGGAAAATTTTCATAACTACTCAAAAATTTCATTGATTTTCTAAAGTCGGAATCAAATTTGTTTCTAATTTTGTTTCGGGCGAAAGAATTGATAATTGATCTGTTACCATAAAACGAATAATGTTTTGCGCTCGCCTGTTGCAGTCAGGTCAGGTGATCTTCGAGGCAAGCGGAATGCTTGTTGACGTAACCACTGAGTGAGAAATGAGCCTCATCGCCGAAAAAAATTTTGTTCGATTGAAAGCCTACGTTCGAATCACCGCTTTTGTAGTAAGTTTCACCTATTTTTATGCCTACATTTCACTAAATAAATAACACTTAAAATGACGGGTATTTAACAGCTGACAGCCTTGCCAGACCAATAATCCTGTACAAATAATTAAGCCTGGATGTTAAGTCAGCTCTTGAAACTCTTCGTTTTTCTCTTCAGTCTAAATACGCCATTTTGCTCAGAGATCTAATCATTACGTGGGAAATATGGTGGTAGTTAAATCACCAAGAATTCAAGCTGCTGGGTAGCAATATTTTCCCCCCTACATAAAGGCAAAATGTTGCCAATCCTGCCCGATGCTGTCGACATTTTGTTGAGCCACTTTGTGTGACTGCTATTTTCAGTAAACCTGCACAGGGATAATATTCATTTTAAAGCGTTCCCTTCTTTCTACTTTAACAGACAAATTATGTTTTGGAAAATATCTTGTAGAATTATCGAAATTGTACTGATCTCTAGAGAAAGAAGTACAGGTACATAAAGGTATGCGTTTTGAGGTTTTGACAGTTCTCTCCTAATGTAATCATTCTGTGAGGCAATTATTCGGACCATTACCTTCATTACATAGTTTCGGTTTAAGTTTGTGGTATACACATCTATCTATTTATATTTATATATATATTTCAATGATATTAATTAGAAAAATCATTTGTTAACTTTGTTAGAGTTCAACGGCAATATTTTGACAATATGAGGGGGAAAACAGTCCTTTAAAGTTTTTCAAAATACGTTTTATGAATACTGAAACATTTTTGCCAGTGTTGGTACTAATTTTCGGAAAATGTTCCCATTCGATTTGAGCTAACTGCAAAATAACTGATTTATTTAATATATGCGGTAACAGAAAAAAACTGATCACCGGACACCAAATCAGGGCTGTGACACAGATTGGCCATCAATACGACATTTTGATATGCAAATTTTTGTGCTTGTTTAAGTCTACCTGTGAGAAGTCACATAGCCATTGTGGAGGTAAATTCGTTTTCGGCGGTTGTGTTTCCAAATACTCCAAAGACTTTTGGCAATCAAATGACTGTGTATCATTCCTAATTGACCGTACTGTATACTCGTAAGTCCGGTACGCCGGTGGGTAGGCGGGTGTTTCCTAGGATGCTTTGTACCGCTTACCCCTAAAACGCAGGCCTATCTACCGGATCCTGTAATTAACCAGGCAAAGGATGATGCTTGCGTACAAAAACAAAGTAGTGTGGCCTTGTGCCAGGCGCCCTAGGAAAAGGTGGATTATGTCTTGGGATTCACCTATAATATGATATCAAACAGATCTTGGAACTCGTTTTTCGAAGACCAAGTAAAGGGGAGAGTCATAGTTAAACAAGGCACATCCTGGCAACAGGTGCGGTCATAGAGAAACCGTCGGGAGATTTTAGAAGATTTATCTTTTCCGTAAATATAGTTGTATGACCAGAGAGATCTGGTTAATAGACTATGATTGGAGCATGGCGTGCTTTGCCGTGTTGATATTCCCTCTTCGGACATTGAAAATCTATGCCGTGGATTATGGATTACCAGTTCCATGCGAGGTATGATAAAGCAAAACTGGAGTAGCTTGTCTGCGAAACCCAGACCAGAGGGTTCTTCTCTTCTGGTAGCACAGGTGACCAGGAGCCCAAGGAACATTGTTCCTTCCTGGTCAATGGTGTTGGGCTCCTAGTGGGAGCATCGTGCTGACTGTGGTTGCCCGAACAAGTGTTTTCAGTGCTTTTGCGTTGCTTCATTTGCGTTTGTGAAGGAAAACACTGTTCATATCTATCCGAGGTCTTCCTAGATACCTCAACTCCTACCGGGGAGGTAGCTCACTTCATACCAAGTGACTACAAAGGTACTTTGGCCGAGTGAGGGAGTGGGACCTGAGGAAGCTTTTCCAAGAGACCTACTTCCAATCTCTGGTAGTTTGGCTAATCCTTCGGGATTAGTTTGAGTACCCCAAAGGGGCGCTTGCTGTCGCTAGAAGAAAGAAAGAACACATAACCAAGAAAGAAAAGTAAATGATTAGAAAACAGCACCTGTGTGGTGGCACACCATGGGTAAGGCTTTCACAGCGAGACTCATGTAAAACCTTCACATCAGTCCGGTATGCCGGAAGAAACCAACAAACATTTGCTTCACTGTTTTTAGAGAAAAAGCATACAATGATCTGACACTTAGTTTCTGTCTCATTTGCTTAGACCATGTTTCGTGATGTTTCTCAATTTCTTGATATTTCCTTGCAACAATCGACCAAAAAATAAACTTTCCTTCCATTCCATGAATTGGGCACAAGAGAGTTTCTTACATTCAATGAAAAAATTGTCCGCGCAACCCGTTTGTTTCAGGTGCCTGAATTAAAAATTACCTAATTTATTGGATTCATATTCTTCGTTCAACTGTACCAAATATAGCAAAACAAATTCCCATGAAGTCCAGGAATGAGATTTTGAAGAGCTTCTCACATTCAGTGAGCTTATACGCATTCTATTCTTAGACTCAATTTAAAGACGATTCCGGACATCATAGTTTGAAAAGCATTTACAAGACTTGTCGATTACTCCACTACTCGAAGTGTCCGTCAGACACACCGATTTCAGATAATGATAGGTGACTGTATGCAGAATTAAACCCGCGATGATGCGAACGATAGTTGCGTGTACGGTTTGTCACAAATGTAGTATTGTGCACTAGTTCAGAGAATTCGTTGAAGTACCCGTCAGACACATCGATGTGTGTCCCATCTCAAATAATTATAGGTAGCTAAATGCAGAATAGAACCCGCGATCATGCGAACTACAGTCGCGTGTACTAACGGTCTGTCACAAATATAGTATTGTGCACTAACTCAGATCAATCGTTGATAAGAATATACAGATTTATCACGTATCTTCAGGCACTCCTCTCAATACGTATCGAAGTGTTAGATGATCGCACTTGGATTTCAATGCCCGCAAAGATTTCGTTCACTAGGTAAAGGCTGATTGTGATTGACATAATAATGGCCTTATTCTAGATGATTCTTAAAACACAACACATAAGAAGGGTACAGTTTAAATTTAATTTGTTTGTCATCCTCATTTCTTCAGCCACGAAAAAAGTAAGATGGTTATAAAAACTACCTGCCGTTTCCTGCTGTTTCCTTGTGTGACCATTAAATTATACATTTAACGTTTTTTCATGGCACTCAGTGTGCCCAGCTTTATAACCTGCTCCCGCCATTCGTCCGCCCTAGAGCTTCATAGCATGCGCCGTAAAAATAGTCGACAGAAAATACCTCAATTATTATGACACTTGCGGTACAAAATTAAATGAATACGAAAAGAAAATCATTATTCAAATTACTGCAAGCAATACGAGGTCAAATAACCTCCGATGGCTGGATAGAGCTGCGTCCCCCAGCCCTTCCGAAAAGGCTATCAAAGGTGGAATACGAAAAACGGAAAATAAATACATGAAGCAAATAAAAACAATAATAAGTCAAGTATTTTGGTGGCACTATAAAAGCATAAATAAATATCTTTTTTTATGTATTTAGCCACGCTCTTGTGCTGCTACGGCCATTAAAGAGCGACCACAGAATCATAAAAAGAAACAAAATCTAAATGTTTTATGGTCAGCACCAACGACATGGTCGGAGCGGGGCAGCAACTATCCAAGAATTGGACAAGCCAAAATAAACACTTGAGCTATCTTGTTGAGTCTCCACTTTGCCACATCAGCAGATTTGCCTTTGTTTTTATGGCAAGTGGAAAATCCTTCACAAGGTGCTGGCACAAATGAAAGCGTAAATCATCCTCGGTGTACATCTTCTTGCCGCTCAACTGCCATTGCGAAACATTGGCCTCCGGAGATTACTTCATTTTTATCTGTGAGGGTCCTGAACTCCGGCCGCTGTCATGTTCGCTCCGTAGTCTGTCAATGAATCGGTGTGTTCGTTTCCCCAACATGATTTCTTTTGGAGGTTTTGTTGTCATCATTCGCTTCCGTCTTCTCTCCACGTTCTCTCTCCTGCTGTTGCAGATATCCTGGCGTACAACTACTGCCACAGATGCCGTATGGGTGTTGTATTGAATAAACGCAAAATAATTGCTTTTAAATGGAATTTTACGGCCGAGTCCACACGGTGACCCGTGTGTATGTTCTGACAGGTTTGTCGGATATTTGCAGTTTACTTTTTTTCATTGCAGGAGGCATATCTAGTATTATTTGTTTTTGTGGTTGTTCGCAAGGATTTGAAAAAAAAAACACACACACACACACACACAACACTGGCGAGAAGCTAAAACACTTTGCCTTCCTTGTTTTTATTCTCTATCATATTTCCAACTTTTCTACTCTTCCTGTTCCGTTGATGCAAATCCGCAGTTGTCTTGGTACAGATTTATGGCGCTCGCCACAAGGAAGGATATTTTTAATGAGATTTCATGCAATGTGATGAAAATCTTATGATAGATGTTTGCACAGTATAAATTCTGCTTCTTGGTCATTTCCTACTGAATATTATTTCAGTTCCATATTTTCATGTCCTGCCGTTGCACCGGATCAAAATAATGTGGTGCCACTTAGAGTCGTATAAATTGAAAGATGACAAATGGTCAGAGATTGCGTTTATTTATGTGCATAGAAGAAATGCTAATGCCAAATGATTGGAATTCTGGGCTATCAATACTGTGCACAACAACAAGCGGATAAAACAGAGAGAAATTTATGATATTATGTAGATACTATCAAGTCCCCACTAATTCGAAAGCGTGATGAAATGTATGATATTATGTAGATACTATCAAGTCTACTTGACCTACCACTACTTCGAAAGCGTGATTTCAAGCATTTCAAGTAAAACTAAATGCAGAAGTTAAATTTCTTTGTAATTAATTTAGCGCTTCCACTTTGCCAATTACCGTGAACGTCTATTTTTTTGTCCCACATCCGATTGAGCTCTCAATAATTCAAATTTCGGACAATACAGCTGGTTGTATCCACTACAGCTTTTTTGTTTAGACGTAGGTATAGTATTTTATATCGTACCTTATAGTCTATGTCGTTTCCCTGAAAACGTGTTTTTTTATAAAAATATTGTGGTCTTTAAAGCTTCAATCTTCATATCTAATCTCGTTCAGTTTCTGTCCCATTTATTTCCTGTCTGAATTCGAAAGATTGTATTTTCATTATGTTGTGCGTGATTTTATTCTATCATGGAACATTATTATATGTATTTTCATATAAACTTCCGAATTCAAATAGGAAACAAATGTGACAGAAGCTGAATGGGATTAGAAATGAAGATTGAAGCTTCAAGGACCACAATATTTTTATTGTGTCAAATAATAGGAAATTAGCGTAGGTTGCTTTGTATTAGTAAGCAATTTGGTTAGCAAAATAACTTAATCAGCAAATTTTCCTATCCTTCAGATCGGAAAAAAGTCGATAAGAGGAAGAAAATCGAGAACGCAGCTGTTTGCTATGTCTTCCTTAAAATTTACACTTAAAGTCTACGCTAACTGCCCTAATGCATATTAAGAATGTACGAGTGAGGGGTATTGAAGTAGTTGAAGCGAGCGCAGTTCAAAAACAAACCCACTTTCTCTTTTGTTCTGTTTTATTCTTAAGAAAGATCAGCTTCTCTCCAAATGAAATTTCTTTATTTACTACACTTTACTTTCATTCCATTCACACCACGCCAAACAGAACTTAGTTGAATTCCTAAAAAAACAAAACAAAACATATGTATTTTAATTAGCTTTTATTGTGTGTTAGTGTAACTTAACGATATGATTAACAAAAAGTTGTATGGAAATTGTTTGAATTTCCTATTCAAATATTACTTCTTATTATATGCTGAACTATTTTTACGTGTTCATATGAACTATGACACACATATGTTACATATATACCTGTTACATACATACAAACTTATATGCCCAACAGCGGAATCATCAAGGCCTTCTGCATAGAGACCAAGTCTTCTATTGAATCCTTTGAACTCGCCAACATATCCAGCACATGAATACATGACCTTTCTCTTCCTTTTCTCGTGTATTTTTAATACTTTATGTTAGAAAACGTTCTCATAAAAGGTGGGGAAAAAACTGTACTTCATTTAACCTTTGATAGTCGGCTGGAACTCTATAGGCGGTGCACCAAGAATAAAGGACGAAAACTTCCAAAAAATTTAGTCTAATAATCTATTATAATCCACGTTTTATAAGGCCTAATAAAGTTCTTCTTATAGATACCATTAAAGTAGGTTTCATTCGTCATATAGAAGATTGTTTTTTTTTTTTGAAATTTTTATATTTTATATATATAAGAATTGCTTATGCCTCTCTTAAGTTCATACTGCAGCAACATCGAAGTGAACTGAAAAAAAAAACACGTCAAGAAACGCTCAATTTAAATTCTTCTTAAATTTGGTAATTAGCAAAGTTCTTAAAGCAACCATCCGGAGACCTGAGGAAGAGGCAGGTTTCTTCTCTCCAGTACCGCCCCGTGTAACATGATAATGAAGCAACAAAGCGAGGTCTGAAATAGGTACGATTTTCGAAAACATGCTTAATAGAAGGCCTTTTACGGCATGAGTTCCGTTCTCGAATACGTTTATGTCCACAAAGAGAATCATTTGCTTGTGCGAACTAACATTTGAATTACGAACAAAGTTTGTCGACCATATTAAAATAATTAAACCCTAAATACAGTTTATATGTAGGCATATTAGGGTGGTAACTTTTCTTTATTTTTCAATTAGTTTAGCCATCACTTTGAGATATTGTAGTAATGGATCAAATTAATAATGCCGTTTAAGTGCCCTGAAACTACAGAATCGGAGAAAATGACTAAAATTGCCGTCTCAAATTGTACTGATTATGAGTATTGATATGTAGTAAGTTGGCTCACTAAAGGGCGATTATGCATACGGTCAAAAATGTACCGGGAATTGGTCACTAAAACACAAAATATTATAGCAATTTGTTGTATGGCTCACAAAGTAGGCTCTTTCAGAAATTATACATTTGTATAATCTCTATTTGCTACAGCATCATTTGATCATTTGATATGATAAAAATATGACATTTAGAAGGAGGCATTTATAGTACCAACAATTATTTTTTTTAACCGAATACGTTTCATGCTGGGATCATCGCCAAAACGAAACTATATTCGGAATTAGTTGTGATTTGTTTCACTTTCTGACATCTAAATCAAAAATATACAAAGTTTTTATTCTGATTCCAACAACCGATACAAAATTGTATTGCACTTTGGTTCTGCTTCATGCATTCAAAACATTCGATTATGTGGTTTCAGAACCGCCGGTCTGGCAAGGCTGTCAGCTGTTAAATACCTGTGATCTGAAGTGTTATTTATTAAGGTTTGCCATTTACGAATATGGATCGTTTAACAACCGAAGAACGCATAAAAATAGTTACAACTTAATACAAAAGTGGTGATTCAAACGTGGGCTTTCAATTGAACAAAATTTTCTTCAGCGATGAATCCCATTTCTCACTCGGCGGTTATGTCAACATGCAATATTGTCGTTAATGGGGCCCGCAGAACAGAGAAATGATAGTGGAAAAGCCATTGCATCCAGAAAAAGTGACTGTTTGGTGGTTATGGTCGGAAGGTGCCATTGGGAGGAAATGTCATTGGAGGAACAGTTTGCCGTCAATTCAGAGAGCTGTGAACGTATAATAAACAACTTTTTTTGCCCAGCAATTGAAGATTGCGAACTGAATGATGTGTGGTTTCTACAAGAAGGTGATGTGTGGTTTCAACAAGACGGTGCCACGAGCCACACAATACGACAGATTTTGGCTTTATTGCATGCGAATTTTCCAGAAAGCGTAATTTCATGTTTTGGTGACGTCAATTCGACCCCAAAATCATGCGATTTGACGCCGTTAGACTTTTTGATAGGGCTAAGTCAAAGACTGTAAACTGGATGATATGTGGTTGCAACAAGACGGTGCCACGAGCCATACAATATGACCGATTTTGGCTTTATTGCATGAGAAGTTTTCAGAAAGCGAAATTTCCAGTTTTGGCGACGTCAATTAGCCACCAAGATCGTGCGATTTGACGCCGTTAGATTTTTTTTTTTTTGTGGAGCTACTACTGTGTTTACGCGCATAATCGCCAAACTTTGGAGAATTTGAAAACCAAAATTCGTCAAGTTATCGCCGAGATATCGCCCAAAATGTACGAAAAAGAGGTTGAAAACTACCTCAAGAGGATCTATTGCTGCCACCAATCCATTATTTCGTACACAATGGCAAGTTCCAAGCATTATAATGGAATAAAAGTTGCATCAAAATCATAGCTTTATGTGTGTTTTATTTATGTGTTTACTTTTGAACCCGAAAAATGGATGACGCATACAAACAATTTTTGATTTTGATTCTAACGCACGTAACGAAATTAGAATGCATTTTGCTTCTGATTCAGTTTTTGAAACCTTTGGTTTATATTTCATTTAATTTGAGTTTTCAATTAAAAAAAACAGCCAAAATGCCTGAATAGCTGTAAAATTTCTGAGAGTCTGCTAATGTAAATTCAGAAAATAAATTATTTGAAACATTTTTGTGTTTCGCAATTTAACGCCTGGTCCATTTTCTCTGTGCTAAAAAACGAAATTATATTCGGTTTCAGTTCTGATTCAGACTAATAAACGAAACTGCATAAAACTACATATATTTTCGTTTCAGGTTCTAGAATCAAAAAAATTAGTTTCTTTACATTTCTAGAGAGAGAAACAGAATCAATGTAGGCTTCTAATTTCGTTTCTGGTAAAAACTAATCTTTGTAAGAAGTGAATTTTTGTTTCTAGTATGATTTAGAAATAAATTTCTAATACGCTTTAAATAAGTTTATAATATCAAAACCGAAACGAAACCGAAACTTACGTGAAGATCCTTAGTTTCATGGGCTACTAAGTCGATTGAGCGAAGTCCGTCTACCTTGGCTGGTTGTTAGACACGATAATTGTCGTAAGCCTTTATAAAACTGCTTGGAATAATGAATTGCCCACCTATTTGACTTCTCTGACAGACTAAGAAAAGACCAATTAATTGGAATTTAAGAACAAAACAAGAATTCTTTTCGCTAAAAAAGTGTAGGCGGAAATGCAGCATCAAAATAGTTTCACCGAAAAAACGAAATTTTCGAAAGCATTTAGATTACAAACAAATTAGTGAAAAGACGAAATATTTTGCAAATCTTTGTTGTAAGATTAAAATTTCGCTTAATGATGACTACTGAGATTTATTTTCGCGAGCCATCTTACTGTACCTGTATTTAGGAGTCCTTCTAATACAACGTATACATTGAGTATAACACCATAACACTGCCTCGTCGTCCTGTAACAGGTATTATGCATAGTACGGTACACATACATGCTTACATATGTAACGCAATTGTATTACCTTCATACATTTGCATGCATCGCTTTGTATTCGGCAATGAACATAGCATTAAGTAATGCTAGAATGCGAATGAGTCTGAACACACTGGCAGTAAGTCAGGTTTTCTATATAAACATACCAGTATTCATATGATTAACTAACCTGTTCCAAATAGGGGCAAATGGAAAATTTACATACTCAACTGGCATGCATGGGTACATACATATGTATGTATTTAGATCAGCTCAAATACGAAGTATAATGAAATAATGTTGGTTATGTGCATTCTGACAAAAGGAAAGGTGCCGGGAATTTGTTAATAAAACACAAACTATTTATTATTAATTCCTATTTATTATATCGCTTTCAAAACAAGCCCCTTTCGGAACAATACGGTCATGGCAAGGAGTAATTCAATCATTAAAAAATTTTTCCAAACTTTTTTTTGGAAACGACTTCAGTTTTGGGGCATCCCAAAATTTTAGAAAGATATAAAATATCAGCTGAACCCATATCAGGTGAATACGGTAATCGTTCAATGATACTTGTTGAGATTTTGGGCAGAAACTTGATCAGCTTTTTTGCAATGGCCCGAATAGAAACATGTATTTCCGATTCAATAACGCCATTCTTTTCGTTCTTATTATTACAATACTCGTATGTAGACCGCTCTGATGGTTATCTTCGACCGTGAATGGAATTTTACAAACCAATCTTGTCTCCTGAGTTCTTTTAAGGCATCGAAAACATATAGTTGCCTAACTTTTTTGTCATTTCTGAAATGATTAGTCTATATGGCAAAGATACTCCATTTGTGCCTCAGAATGCGATTTAAAAATGTTTTTCGAATTGTCAATTTATTTGCCATGCACAATTTTCCGTCGTTTTGTTGCAAGATCCTTCTTATCAAATTTGGTAGCCGTTTTTATTCCTTTGGGTGAACGTGTAATAATAAACACGGCTACCAATTTTATAGGAAGGAGTTTGTAAAAAAGCGATTTTCTGAAACTCCATTTTTTCCCCGTAACACCCTTTTCGCACATCCTATACACATGCCCGATTGAATTCTTATATTCTCAGGTTCATGTCATCCATACAGTGACTCTAAATTCAGTAAAATTTAGCTCACATTAAGGATTTGTTGCCGTAGAACCTATAAATGAAATTGTATAAATTGTCTGATTTTCCGAAGTTAAATTTTTTTCTCTATAACTACCAATTCGTAAACTGCATCAACCTAAATTTTTATTTCGTATGTTGTTTTATAACGGGTTATCCATTTTTCGGCTTCAAAAGTAAAGTTAAATAAACACACACATAAAGCTATAATTTCGATGATACTTTTATTTCATTATAATGCTTGGATCTTGCCATAATATATGAAATATAACGTCATTTAAATGACCGCTTCTAGATTGATTGCAGAAGTGGATGCTTTTAAGGTAGTTTTCGACTACTTTTTCAAACAATTCGGACGATATTTTGGCGATAACATGGTTTTCAATGTTTGGGGATTGTTCGCGTAAACACAGTTGTAGCCCCGCAAAAAAGTCTAATGGCTTCAAATCTTATGATCTTGTTGGTCAATTGACGGCGTCAAATTATGAAATTACGCTTTATGGAAACTTCTCATGCGATAAAGGCAAAATCGATTGTAATGGATAGCTCGTGGCACCGTTTCATTGAAACCACAAATATTCCAGTTTACAATCTTCAATTGCAGGTCAAAACAAAGTCGGTTATCATTCGGCCTTAGCGCTCTGAATTGAAATCGGATTATTCGCCACATTATTACTAACAAAAGCGATATTTTCGACCTCATCTGTAATGCTTCCAGCCTCTTCAAATTTCTTTATAATATTGCCAATTCCTTGCATAGCAGATCAATTGTGACGATCCTAATCACCACGTAATGCACGAAAAGTAACCACTTTTGAATCACTAACTTTTGTAGTAAGTTTTAACTATTTTTACGCATTCTTCGGTTGTGAAACGATCCATATTCGTAAATTGCAAGCCTTTTGCTAAACAAATAACACTTCAGATGGCAGATATTTAATAGCAGACAGCCTTGTCAAACCGACGGTTTTGAAACCACTAATGGATCTGATAAAATTTAAGAAAAATCGACCGAGTAAGCATACTTTTTCCGGTCCAACCCATACAAATGATCGATTTCACTCATATATTCTTAGCGTCATATCTTTCAGCCAGTCGAATGGAATTCAGTTAAATATGGCTCACATCATACGTTTGATAAGCTTAGCTCCAAAAATGAAAATTAGCTGCGGATTACTTCCCATACAAATTAAGCGTTTGCGAATATTGATATTCCTCTTGTAAACCATACCGTGTAGACTACAGTAAATCCAATTTTTTGTCATTTCCATTTAATACAATGCTTGGTACAATGTGGAAAATCGATACCTCCACTATTTCTGGAACCTTCCATACAAAGAACAAAATAGTGGAAAATCGACAACCCCGCTATTTCTGGAATCTCCCATACAAATTACCTAATGTAACCCATTTATTTTTGGATTTATATCTCCCATTCAATTCTGTTAAATATAGTATTTTGAATTATTAATTCTGAGCATTTGTTGATAAGAATCCACCCATTGGTGCGCATTACAGCGAAATGTGTTTTCCAATGCAAAAGGACGTTGGCTAAAGGTTTATGTAAGTCAGTTCATCTGACTGAAATTTTTATACTGTTTATTCTCATGGAATGTTACAAGTAAACCTTAATAAGTCGTCCAGAAGAAATTAGCTTTTGATACCAATCTGGCTTTATGGTTTGGCTTTCACTAATTACTACCGTATCCAGATGTGGTAATTTATTTTCTATTTCTTTTTCAATTGTCAATTCTATTTGTTTGTTGTATGAATTCAATGTCTTTAAAATATGATTGCCTTTCAGAGTCTTAACTACATCAAAAAGATCAAATATGTATTCGATTTTAATTGTTGGCTTTAATGGTAATTTCTCCAATTCTACCATAAAGATGTCTGTCGAATTGAAAATCAAAAGTACAGAAAAGTTTCAAGTTTTCCACCGCTTTGGAGATATTTAGATGTCTGCAACGGGCTACGCACCCATGATCAATTACTTGATTTGGTGGACCTTAACCCATTCCTTTCACTTAATACCAAATTTGTATACGACCTACTAAAATAAACTATTTTCGCTTGCATAAACAAACATGCAGTTAAACATGTGTAATTGCTGAAAACGAAACGAAAGGAAAATAAGAATTATGAAAATACTACAAAAATAGGACAAATACACAGTAAAAGGAATAGATTTTATAAAGCGCACTGCCATCACACTTCCGGTATTTTTTTCCTTCTGTGCCATGTAGGAGATTCAATTACATTATGAATGCATACTCACTAGTATTATGAGCATTACTTACTTACATACGAGTAAATATGTATAATTTCTTTATACATACCGATAAAGGACAAAACGTTTTATGAGCTTTTTATTCACCAAATGTATCAGGTATTCTTGCGGTATCCTCTGCTTAATATCCGTGGCAGCTACAATACCAACGACGCACATCCTTATAGCGTCAGCACTAACAAAAGAAAACAAAATTGGCTTAAGGCGTTAACATCCATAAAGCTTAAAACTACCGCTTGTTTTCACGTGTCCGCAAACCTACGCACCACACACACACACACACACACACACACACAGACACAGACACAGACACACATGTTCACTTAAAACTCATGCAAAGGAAAGCACACATTCTCACACCTGTGTTCATGTATGTTGAAAAACTTGTATAGCGAAAGGGCACATAAAATCCACAGTACACGCGAATACGCGCTATCACACGAAGACCACACTGCTAAATGAACTCACAACCTTCTGAAGGGTTCACCTGCACAGTGGTTGAAAACCTGCACAAAATACAAATGCTGTTTAAAGAAGCGGACGGGCGCAATAAGTTACTGCCGGCCACCATGATGATATGATATACCAACCTATCGCCATTTGAGTGGACTACATTACATATATACAGGGTGGCGCACGAATCGTGCTACTGCTAACTATCAACTGTCGTTGACGACCGTTATTTAAAGATGTTAAAGAAGTTTTTTTTTTTTACCCAAAACTACGACGAAGAATGAAATACATTGATTTAGAAAAATTATTTGAATTTCTTATTGTATTGTAGTTGCTGTGCTACCCTGTAGTATAAGTATATATAGTAAATATAGTATTAAATCTATCAAAATGTGTCCATACTTCATTTTTAAGATCTCGTCATCCAGTTCAACAGGTTTTCAAAATTGGTGATTATAGGCTCCTCACTACTGAATGTAAAATGAATTTAGGAGTTTTTTTGTAATGAATTTCTTATTGTATTGTAGTTGCTGTGCTACCCTGTAGTATAAGTATATATAGTAAATATAGTATTAAATCTATCAAAATGTGTCCATAATTCATTTTTAAGATCTCGTCATCCAGTTCAACAGGTTTTCAAAATTGGTGATTATAGGCTCCTCACTACTGAATGTAAAATGAATTTAGGAGTTGTTTTGTGATGCGGCTCTGGCTTTCAGCTCGCATATAAATTATATTATTCCTAAAGCTTTCTCTATACTAGCGTATATTAGAAGAAATTGTTCCTATTTTACTGATCCACATACTTTAAAAATAGTGTATACTTCCTATGTAAGATCAAAGTTGGAATAGGCCTCTATTGTTTGCAGTCCCCTACGCCAAGTCAATAAATATATCACGCATAGAAAGAATTCAGCCGGTCTTTTAGAAATTTGCTCTCTCTTTAATTAACTTTGGTGATTTTGTGCCTCTTCATATGCGCAGATGTTGATTACTGGGCTTACAGTCATTGCAATATCGTCGTATTTATCATACCTTGTTATTTATAGTCGATATAATAGCTTATAATTGATTGTTCTGAATTATTGTCGCTTATATCGTTTTATGTTCCGCCGAGATTACTTAGATATCATTATATATGTATATTTAATGTAACACGCCATTCCACAAATTATGTCCAACATAGTGCGATTCAAGGATTTATTGAATTCAATACCCTAAATGGGATTGCAAGAAATGAATACCTAATTCAACATCTAGAGTTTTGTATGTCCAGAAATAATTTTAAACTGTTAAACTGATATTTACAATAAAATTAAATTTAAATTTAAAATTTACATAACTTTCTTGAAATATGTTATGTCAATTCTTAGTCTGTAAGGCTTTATATTTCCATAGATCTAAATAAATAAATAAATAAATAACTTTGACTTATTCAATAATCACGCTCTTATATATGTATATAAATTGGAGTTGTTGCTTCCCGCAACTATCAAATATCCTGTATAACTCGTAATTGACAAATAAATGGTAAAAGAATTAGTAAGAATCTCAAAAAATAATTAATTTTCAAAAATTGGTTTTAGTCTTGCATGAGCAAGGATGTTACATGGACGAGCTGTAACATCCTATTGGCATATGTGCGGCAGCGTAAATGGTCTTGTGGCAGAAGCTCTTGTGTCACCTGCTTCTTAAATGGAAACAAATGCAAATCCTTGTGCAAAATTGTGGCCAGAGTTGTTCTTTGAGGACCAAGTTCCTGAGCACGGCGTCGAGTTGAGGTTGATGCATTGTTTTGAACACTTTCTTGAGCAGCAATAATGTTTTCAGCCGATCTTGCAGTACATTGGGCTCCATGATTGGCCCTATCAGCTACAGACCCTCTTTCTCCGAAATCATTAACTATACGATAAATAGTGCGCCTTGTTGGCACGTTGTTTCTCCCAAAAATTTCACGTAACTTTCTCATCGTCACAGTAATCGATAATTGATTTTGATAAAATGTTTTAACGATTAAAACTCGTTGGTTTATTTTTCATAATAAATTTGCCACGTCTCTACTTCACACCTACCAAATATGAACTGTCAAGACTAATGTTTACCAAAATGGCGGCAAAACAAAGTGGTATACCTTCCCGACGGACACCCTGTACATAGAAAACTCGAAAGCAGGCGATGAAATATATAAAGTGAACTATCCATTTCAACTCATAGTGCTGGCTTCTTCATACCCCGTTGCATTTTTTTTTCTTTTTAAACGCTTTAACTCTCTAACCATGTTTTCCATGTTGTTTTGTTTCATTGCCACTTAATTTGACCACAGTTCGGTTGTGTTCTATTTTTTATTTCATTATTTTTACTCTTCCATTTCCGAACTCAATCCAGTTTGATTCTGTTCTGGTGTGATATTTTCCTTCAATTTCATTTTAAAATGTTATTTCGTTATGGCAGAGAATGTTGCAACAGGATATCTTACTATTCAACATTTATTAATTTAATTTAGAAGTTCTTTAATTTGAAAGATTGTGGGCATTTGGAATAAAATTGCTCGGTGAATTCTGTGAATTCAGTTATATATTCGATTAAGCTATATAAAATTAAGCAATTTGCGTGAGTGAAAATATTATAACCCTTTAGGAAAACCCTGCTAAAGTCAATGAAATTCCAATCATCGTCATGATTACGTCTTCTATCGACTGAAAACAGATGTTTGTAGATGGTAATTTAATTATTGAAAAAAGGACAAAGGCAGAACCATATTAGGTGAATATGTGGACACTTTTATGATATTTTACCAGAAATTCATTTATTGGCAGCCTTAAAGGATAGTGCGTAGTTATGACCCAAAACTTCCTTCCCACAAATCTGACCTATTTGGTCATTTTTGCTTTCTAAAACGCATCATAAAGCCCGGGTAATATTCTTTATTTACCCTCTGACCATCTGACAAGAATTCTGAGTGCGTGACATCGCGATAAATAAACAAATAGTCCTGACCTTTCATATATTCAGTGCGACATAGTTGGAAAACACAATTCCGAAACTTGTTAAATGGCTTGTGTGCCAAAATCTGAAACCCATCTCACCATCTCACTTGTTATAATGCGTTTTGTACAAGTAAGTGTGGGATCGAAATTGACTAGCTATAGCCTGTCTGCATCGACCTTTAAGCTAGTAAATTTTTGGAAAAGATTCAACATATTTTATACTCAAACAATTGTGTAAAAATGTGTAAGAAGTGATTCGTGAGACGCAGAAATTTCAACGGTTATCTCTCTCAAACTGAAATAACGATGTTCAATCATCATTCCCTTCATATTATCGATATTGAATTCAGTTGAAGACGTTAATGGCCAATCAGAGCATGGCAAATCTTACTCACATGCGCGTGTTTTCGACCAGAGCGAGGTAAATTGGTGCGCCAAACTTGAATGAATTAAGCGGTACTGAAGGAAACATATAAACGTTAGAATACATGGTCTTAACGGCTCATCTATACGGGCTGTACCAGAAGGTTCTTCGTCGATTTTTCCAAGATTTTACTGGACATCGCAAAGCAATACACCAAATACAAATTTAGGTCAAAGTAGTCAATGAAATATAATTCTCGTGGAATTTCGGAAAATAAGTAAATTTTGAGAGGTGTCAGAACAGAAGGGCCGATACAGCTCATTTACATTCTTCGGCTACAACCCAGCTAGATGTTAGGCCATGCCAAGCTCTTACAAGTTTGATAAATATTTACGACATTTACCGTACCTACTGGCCTTAAACGGTCATGAAGTGCATTTGGTCAAATGGTATTCGGCATTTTAAATGCTTTCTTCTGGGTGTTACATTTTTGTCTGTATCAAATGATACACACCTATTCCATTCCTTCAGGTGAACATATAAAAATAAATGTTAAACAATTTTTTCATGGATTTTAGAAACGATACTTGAATCGCTACTGACTAATTGGATTTATCATTATTAAAACTGGCATATGCATGTACAGTTTTATCAACCCATAACCGACCATGGCACGATGTTAGTCTCTTCAGCTATAGGCCGTATGTTCGTGGGTTCAAGTCCTGATGCAGCCACCTATCATTTTAAAAGAAGTGTTGTTGACGATTATTTCGAGTTGCCAAGCAATCGATAAGTCTAGTAAAAGCTTCTCAAACGAATGAAATCGAAGACATTAAACAGTCACGATAAAATAGAAAATTATGTTTGATACCATACTGTTTTCTATCGTAAAATAAGTTCAAAGTAAAGCTTGCCTCCTATTCATGGTCAGATGGGAAAAGAACATGAAAAATGGTTATTCTGAGTCGATTTGTACTCCCTATCTATTTTTTTTACTGTTCTGTGCTACGGATGTGAGCTCCAGTTTCACAATCTTAAATAGAAAATGTTTTAGATATAAAAAGGCTGCTCACAGTTCCACAATGTCCTTGTTGTTTAATCCATTACAATGCACAGATAATTTTGTGTTACGATATGAAACTTCATTGAGTTACAATTTGGCCTCATTTATGGCAAGATAATTCGGAGCCTGTACTAACAGAAGCCTGGCTTTTTGACAAGGCCCTACTGGTACTCCACACGTTTTTGCATCAATGCAAATGGAGGTTGGGTGTAAGTTTACATAAGTCAGTTCATCTGACTTAATTTTTTTTGCTCGAAAGAAACATTTAGCGCAATAATTCAAATATTTTGTCAATATCCGCTTGTTATGCTTGTGTAGCCTCTACCTTATGTGAAATGACATGTAAAATAAGTCCAAATTCATGAACATAAAACAACATCACTACATCAGTTTTAACGCATTTTTAATTAAGAAACATAAATCCTTTTCATAACTCAATACCATTGTAATCAAAAATACATTACTTATTTTTCATTTTAGACAATCAATTTAATCAATTTCTAAGCGCAATTGAAATCCGAAATTTCCATAAACAAAATCAGTGAGACAACAAATCTATCATTTCCAAAATTTACTTCTTCAACAAGGTGGCAATGGGGGCAGTATAAGCTAAGGGAGTGGCGCTGTATACCGCAGCGGGTGCGGCGGCATAGGCAGTGTAGGCTGGAGCACTATAAACCGACGAAGTGTAAGCAGGAGCGGCAGCAGCATAAGTGGTATAAGCGGCGGGCACGGCAGCACTATAAGTGGTTATGGGAGCCACAACACCAGCCTGAGCAGCAGCAATGAAAAGGGCCAAACAGATAAGGAACTGTATCAAAAGAGAGGGTGAGTTAATACATAAGGATATGCAATTGTCCTGGAATTCAAATACTCCAACTTACTTTCATTTTGATTCAAAATTGGTGTTTGCAATCGGTTTGTTGGTTAACAAATGATAACTGATACTGTTGCCATGGTTGTGCCTAAGCTTTTATACTCACATTTGGAGTCCAGAAACAACAATAAAGGAATTTACAAAGACAGCTTCTACAACCTACAAATCTAACTGGGCAAATCAATTATCAGTTTTCGTCTCCCCTTTTTTTTTTGCAATTGCCGGCCAAAAGATATAAACTTGTTTATTTCGATCCCCAATCCCAAAAAAAACAGAAAGGAAAAAAAATTTTAGCAGAACTTGTGTTGACACAAGATTTGTTAAGAGTTGCTATTTTTTCTGAATGAATGCGGATGTTTTGTATCTCTCATTCAGGTCTGTCAATGACTAAGTAGCTCTGGCTAAGCCGTCTTAATATGCGGCATCACCCACATGCGACTGAATGAGTAGCGAATTTTCGACCAAATAAATTTTGTTGCTCCGGTTTAATGTTGATTATAATGCTTACCAGCTTATCAAATTAATGTTGGTAGTCAAGCTCCATTTATTTAACAATTATACTTTGCTTTAGTCGCTATGACAATGTCATTCTAGGCCTAGCTGTGGTCCGCAACAATAACCACTGTTCTACACGTGATGCAAAAATAATGACTCTGATGAATTGTTACAATTCGAAAAAAAATGAAATTAAGATGAAGAAAACACCAGAAAATATATGATAATTTTCTTTGCATTCCATGATTACCTGGCTGAATTGTGGAATCATTTATGATGCCTGCTTTTATGACAAATATCCAGCTTCAAAAATGGAAGTCATCGCAAGAAATGACGCCACATTATGTCTCGCATTAGGAATGTAAGCAATTTATTATTACAATATTATTATTATGTGTATTATTTATCCACATAACTCTCACTTGCAGTTATAGCCTCGTCAATAGAGATTTTAGGGGAGAGAGATTTTGGCGGGCAAATGAGAAGGTGTCATCCCCTCAGGTTGACCTCTGAAACCATAAGCCAATCAAACGTTGTCAAGTCATTAGATCTAGTGTGGATACTTAAATGAAAGGTATTGTCAAGAATATTTCAAACATGTAATTTTCAATTTAACATTTGTCAGCTCTGCTAGACACATTTTTCTGAGAATTTTATGTGGGTTTTTGCAATGATAACTTCAAAACCAACTTTCAATGACAATTTTAAATTGAAAAAAAAAAAA
>JAHXMU010000380.1:249909-265392 GCA_019455685.1 Philornis downsi | reverse complement strand
ACGCCACCTAGCGTAACTCGATTGCACATATACAACGGGTGATAGATTATGATAGATTATTAAATCCATCTATTGGAAAAATTATGAAATTATTTTTACTATATTTTATATTTGAAAAATCTGTGAGAGGTTATTTGAAAAAACGGATATAACCCATTAGTTGTAATAGAAAAATGGTTTACTGGTTTTCAAAACGTTTGTAAAGATGTAGTTAATTAATGGGCTCTTTAAGTGTTGCAACTAATTTATTCTTGATGTGTTTGGAAGTAAAAAATATCCATCTTTTAGTCGTCTGGCGCCTTCATTAAACTGTTTGTGCCACTAATAAACTGTTTTTTCCGACAGGACCTGATCACTGACGGCCTTCTGCAACGTTTTAAATGTTTCCGCAGCTAAAATTCCATTTCGTGAATAAAACTTAACTAAGGCAAAACAGTTACACGTAGTAAAAATCGGCGGAAATAACTTTTTGAGTTGTACAAAACCAAACATGACACAAATACCAATATCATTTATGATGTAAAATTTGGCACAGATTTGTGCCGTAAGAAAAAATAGACCGAAAGCTTCAGTCGGGTGACTTGTACCTTCACCTGACGTCCTTTTGCATTAATCCAAAAGTGTGAGCGGAGCCAATATGGGCGTGGCAGATCGCCACATTCTTATCAAAGAATATTCTTGTCTAAAGCACAACAAAAGAAGCGAACTCGTAACGTTCTGAAATGCCCTGCTTAGAAATTATTAAAGGTCCACTCATTGATTTGTTGAATTGACCAATTTGTATTCGTTCGTTTTTCATTCGCAAAAATTTATTAAATAATTGATGGTTGCTAAATTGCAATGAATTTTGTGATATTGAATGAAAGATATGAATCTGGAAACATGTATGAAGGTTCAATTAGGTAATTTGTATGGGTAGTCCGCTTAATTTTACCGAGCATTACAATACAATATGCTTGACAAAAACTCAAGTTTGTGCTGCTTACGAATAAGTGATGGCAGCGGAAAAATTTAATTTTCATAAATCGGCCAATTTGTTAGGGAGGCAACAACAGAGATGTGGTGACGCCCTCTACGTTCATTCTCAGAACTCAGTAGTAGTATACCAAATGTACGGCACGCGCTAAAAAGGTGATTGAATTTAGTACAAGTGCTTGAAATATATGAAGTCAAGAAGTTCTATGTATGTAGGTCAAATTATTCAATAGATCGACTTTTTTTGAATTGCCAATCTATTCAATAGACAAAAATCCAGGCTACTGCAATGTGCTTAATGAAGATTATAGAGAAAAAATACATTTCTGAAAATCGGCTAATCTGTGTGTTGGGGTCCATTTCTTTATTGAGACCTTATTTTAGGAAACAATTAGCGTTAACCAAAATTGAATGAATTTTATTGCAACTGAATAAAAATCTAAAATCTAATCTAAATCTAAATGTTGGTGAAATCAGTTATTTGTACGGACGATGTCAGAAGTAGTGAGAAGAGTAATGTGTGCTTGAAAGCAATGGAAGCAAAAAATATTTGGGTTGAATATCAGATGATATACAACTTCATTCCTTTGGGAGAAGGCATAAAAACATTTCTGAAATTCGATACACCTGCGTAGTTTAAATTGAAAACTAGTCTTACTTATTGATCAGTAGTAGCGGACCAATCCATTTTCATTTTCAGACTGTATTTATAAAAAGAATGATGGGTGTTTAAAAGCTATGGAAGCAAATAATATTTGGGTTGAATATCAGATGATATACATTTTTATTACATCGGGTGAAAGTATAAAAATATTTCTGAAATTCGATACATTTGCGTAGTTTTAATTGAAAACTAGACTTGCTTATTGATCAGAAGTAGTGGAAAAATCCATTTTCATTCTCAGAACTGGGTTTATAAAAATAGTAACGTGTGATTGAAAGCTATGGAAGCAAGAAATATTTGGGGTGAATATCGGATGATTTTCATTTTCATTCCTTCAGGTGAAGGTGTAAAAATATTTCTGAAATTTGATGCATTGAATTCTGAATTCGGCAGATTGAAAACTAGTCTAACTTATTGATCACAGTGGTATGCATGAATTTTTGGATTATAACTTTCCCAGGTTTCTTAACTTAGTTCAAATTACACAATTTTTTGTGAGGAAATTTAAAAATGAAGCCAGAACTTGGAAGTGTATGCAGTTAAATTCATTTCTCCCTTCTGGATAAGAAGTTGCTGTCAACGCTCATGACGGTAAAATTCTGCAAAGCAATGTCTACGCTTTAAGCTCCACTCACTCAAATAGTAATGTACAAGCTTCTTATTTACTTTAAGGACATAATTATACGATAATAAATTTAATATTCATTCTTTCCCTCCGTTCACTCCGCACAGTCGTTTACTTCTGTAGCACAACTCTGGCGTGGTTGACTTTGATGGGATTGCGGCGTCTAATTTACATTTATCTTTTTCAAGTGCGAGTGAACTTTGCGGTTTCTAGACGGAGTGAAAATTTTTGTGGAATTTGAAATTCATTTTCCGATCAACTTACAAGGTATCGATGTGGCAGTACAAAAGTTGCATTTGAAAGCAAAGATTAGGAAAATGTTAATTAAATATCATCAATAATTAATAATACAAAAACAATATGGATTGGAGCGCGCAGCGGATAAGAGTCCTAAGTTGCGGTTGAATTAAATATGGATTATTAGTATAATATTACACATTCACTAAGTTACACAAACTGCGGTGAACACTGTAATTGTAATTGTATTTTATTAAAGTGAAGAAAATATTGAAACTTTCAAGCGTTTTGTAAACCAACCAGAAAATGTGTTTAAATCTCCAATAAATGTCTCACGGTAGAAATGAAAACAAAACAGAAAAAAAATCTAGAATGAACATTCACTTTTGAACGGATAGTCGGACTAAAATGAACATTTACTTTTGAACGGATAGTCGGACTAGAATGAACATTTACAGAGGCATAGTTAAGGCATTGATGAACTTGTGTTCTAAGTCTAAGCTATTTAGTCTCTGTAGAATCTGCGCAATGGGTGGTCAAATTTGGCAATTTTATAATCGATTTCAATCATTTTAACGGCGATGAATGAAAATGAAGTAGAATTCCAACAAAATATTATCTAGCATTTTTTTCAATACCTTACGCCGGTAGAAGGTTAACCGGGTTTAATGTTTTTTTTTTTTTAATTTGTTATGAGTTTTCTAAAATTTAGTTATTGCCGTCTGCAATTTTCAACGAATTTATAAAAAAATATCCCGATTTCCTACTCCTTATAAAATGTTATAAAACCGATTTCTTGTAAAGTCGTGAAAACTTACGCAGTGGCAGTAGTTATTGGAAATATCAAATTTTCTATTACTTTTGACAAATAGGCAACATCTTTTTAAATTAAAATTTTTCTCGTTTTTGCACTTCTAACTTCATCTGGCTTACAGCATGCTCATTTTTTGTACTAAAGTTCGATTTTGAAGCAGAATTAACAAATTGCAAGAGCACAGCAATAATTCGGACATATGAATAGACAAATTTCAACTGCTTTAAAGAGCCATAAATGAACTCGGTAATCAAAATTTCAGTTATATTTAATTTTTGAATCCAACGTTACAGAATGCAGTGCAAATAAAAACAATCATTTCAGTATCTCAATATAATAAGATTTTGTACTGCGACAAACCGTTAGTATAGAGTTATCCATTTGATGGTTTCAAAACCGGCAAGGCTGTCAGCTGTTAAATACCTGTCATTTGAAGTGCTATTTGAAATATTTGGCATTTTTGAATATGGATCGTTTAATAACCGAAAAACGACTTAAAAATAGTTAAAACTTACTACAAAAATTGTGATTCAAATGTGAATCTTTAACCGAACCAAATTTTCTTTAGCGATGAAGCTCAATTCTCATTCAGTAGTTACGTCAACAAGCCAAATTGTCCCATATGGGGCTCGGAGAACCCAGAAGTGATTTTGGAAAGGCCATTGTGTCCGGAAGAAGTGACTGTTTGTAGACATTATAGTCTGGAGACGTCATTTTTCGAAAACTGTTTCATGTTTTAAAAATTTCAAAGATCGAAATGATAACGATTAGGATTAGTTGAGTTTTTTATTATCATGTTAATTGAAATTGCTTCCCAGCAAAAAAAAAAAAAAAAAAAAAATAATAATAATAAAAATGGTAGCCGTTTAATAAGAATCACATTTTGTATGGATTCAATGCATACATATTTACTGTTTCCAAAGACGAACTTTTAACGTACTAAAAAGCTACGGTAATGAAGTTCTTGAAAAGGTTGATTCGATTCCCATTTATGATTCCTAACGATTAAAGTAAAACATCTTAATATGAAGTACTCGAAAATCTATTAGTTAGGGTATACAAATACGGCCCGAAGATGTAATTTTTGATAAAAGGAGCTCCATTTAAAGTTTTAGGGAAAACATTTATTTATCCTCCCTTATACAGGGTGGCCCAAAATGACCGAAGTGGTGTGAATTGCTTATAACTTTTTATTTAAGACATATTTTTTTAATTTTTTTTTTTTTTTAATACAGTAAATTTATGGAGAATATTTTTAGATTAGTCATTAAAAATGATATCCCGCAAGTGGTGGCCATTTTCTGCTTCGCACAAATGTGCTCTTTCCAACACATTTTCCATGATCTTTCGCAAAATTTCCGGTGTTATGTTGTTAATTTCGTCTCGAATGTTGGATTTTAATTCGCCAATAGTCCTGGGCTTATTAACATAAACTTTCCCTTTTAAATAAACCCAAAGGAAAAAGTCTGGAGCTGTTAAATCCGGGGAACGCGGAGGCCAATTAAAATTGCTTGTACGCAAAATTATTCTTTCACCAAATATGTCGCGTAAAAGAGCCATTGTGGCCCTCGCAGTGTGCGCTGTGGCTCCATACTGTTGGAACCATATTTGCGGATGGTTTTCCACGGCTGGCCTTACAAAATTTTCCAACATGGCCCGATATCGATCAGCTTTGATGGAAATGGCAACACCTCGTTCATTTTCAAAAAAAATATGGGCCAATGATCCTTTCTGAAGAAACACCGCACCAAACAGTACACTTAAGTGGGTGTAATTGTCGTTGATGAAGTACTCTCGGGTTTTCCGTAGCCCATATCCTACAGTTTTGCTTGTTAACGAACCCATTTAATTGGAAACGGGCTTCGCCACTCATAACTAAGTTATGAATAAAATTGGGATTCTCTTGCGCTTTTTGCTGGAAATAAATTGCATAGTCAAGTCGTTGCTGGTAATCTGTCGGTTTTAATTCTTGGACAATTTGAATTTTGTATGGAAACATTCTTATGCTATGCAAAATTCGCTGCAGCGACCTTCTTGAGATGCCAAGTTGTGTCGAACGTCTCCTGGTTGACGTTTGTGGATCCTCCTGAATACTCTCCTGTACCACTTGAATATTGTCATCCGTGTGAACCGTTCGTCGTCTGCCAGCACCAGGAAGGTTCCTTACTGCTCCTTGTTCTCGAAAATTTGCAACAAGACGGCTTATTGTTGACTGAGAGGGTGCAAGCCGCACATTAAATTGACGACGGTATGCACGCTGAGTCAACACAATGGACCGTTGATTTACAAAGTAAATTTCAACGATTTGGGCACGTTGTTCAATTGTGTATTGCTCCATTATAAATTCTCCAAGTCTTCTTTACAAAATACTAAAAAGAAAAGAAAAAAAAATTATAATAAAAAAGTTATAAGGAATTCACACCACTTCGTTCATTCTGGGCCACCCTGTATGACGACCGGCATAAAAAATTGTTCATTCAATTTATAAAAACTACAAATATTTAGACATAAAAAAAATAAAAACATTTTGTATCACCCTAAAAATGTTTACGAGTAACGTCCTTCCATAATATCGTGGACTGAATGGTAGAGGGTGTGCAAACTTTGATCTTAGGGAATTTTAAGTACTTTTCTGAATCTTCGGCCAGTTCTGGTAATAAAAACAACCTATAAGAATGATTTTTCAACGGTAATCTTAGAGAAATTATTTATATTGAGGAACTACATTTCAATAGAACGTTTTTCTAACCGGATAATCTAAAAAAAAAAACATTTTCTTGAACAAAAATCAATTCTTTTGTATATTGAAACATTACAAGCAAAATTTTGAATTTTCATTACATCTAGATCACTCATGAATATGTTGAAAAGAGGCATCATAAAATAATACTTCCCTCCTATGACAACTCATTGTTAATTTGCTTGAAGATAACGCAATTTTTCACCACTTCCCGATCACAGAACGTAATGAATGTTTGCTACCTTGGATACATGCAATTTTTCTTTAGCATCAGCACTGTTCAAGTTGCTTTGCCATATTTTTGACAGTGGCAACACAGGTAAAAGGGTGACTATGTTTGAGTGGTGAATACATGCACAGTGGTGCTTACTTGTTATAGAAACACGGCACATTAAAAATGGTTTACAATACTCATAAGCTGATATCAATAACATATGTTGTGAACACTGGTACTGTGGTTTCCGTGGTGTAGTGGTTATCACATCCGCCTAACACGCGGAAGGCCCCCGGTTCAATCCCGGGCGGAAACATCACTAGGAGAATTAGTCAAAATTCGCATTTTGTTTTATTACACGGACCATCATAACCTCTTTTTTTTCAGTGAACTAATGCATTGATATTCCAACGAAGCATCATAATTTTTATTGCTACAGCATAAATCTACGACGGCGGTTCCTAAACTAGCTGACTTGACGTATAAATGGTGCAAGTTTTTATTTTGGTGAAAAGTGCGGTCCTCATAAGACATATGTTTTAAGTTTCAAGACGCCGTATTGTTGAGTACTTTTTATTTGAGCAATCAAAAGTAAACGATCTCATTCGTTTTTTACTCTTCGTTCAGCGCAGTACATAGAAAATAATTTAGCTCGAGCGTTTTGCGCGATTTCGCCATTTGCACAGTTTTCCTTTCCATGCGTTCCCTTCGTTACAACTAGCTTGGTGTATTTGAGAAAACTGTCAATTTGATTGGTTTAAACTCGTATAGTTATAAATAAGGCAATTTAGAGGTTATAGACGATAAATGTCGTTTCAGAGAAGCGTGTTGCTGAGTGTCGTGATATGTATGTATGTGTGTCACTCCGGAGTTGATTTGTGTTGATAACGGGATATTTTACCGTAATATAAGGGAAATTTTTGGATACATGTGATCTTACTTTGTAGACATTTTTAAAACATTTTCAATGTAAAGGAGAAAAGGAAAATTTGTTTTGTAGACTTTTTTAATGTAAAAGAGAATAAGAAATATATAAAATAATTGGCGATGACGGATTCTAGGCTAAGTTTCTAGGACATTAACTCTAATCCCGAAAAAAATAAATTGATCACCGTTATATACAAGCAATTCAATATTTCCATTTCAGATTTCAGTCCAACCAATATTAAAGCCAAGCTAGAATTTACTCTGAGGGAATCTACTCCTTCAATTCACTCAACGACTGTAAAATATTGGATAGCAGAGTTTAAATGAGTCCGTACGAGCTGCCAAGACAAACACCGTATTGGTAGACCAATTGCGGTGTTCAAGTCAGGCAACACAAAATGGTATTGGACGATTGTCGGCTGAAGGAGAGTGAGCTGGCTGATACTCGTATGAAAAGCATTTCAAAAAGTGCTACACATCGTATATTGACCGAAGATTAGAAGATTAGAAAACTGTGCTCAGGATGGGTGCCGCGCTTTCTATCAATAGAGGAAAAACAGCGTCGTGAAGATGTTTCACCGCAATGACGCCGAATTTTTGCGTCGATTTATATGTAATAATGAAGGAGACATGGATCCACCACTTCACACCTGAGACAAAGAAACAGTCAACGCAATGAACTGGAATGGGAGAATAGTGTCTAATGAAGTCGAAGACGTTTCCATCTGCAGGCTAGGTCATGGTGTCTGTTTGTTAGGATGCACATGGAATTAATTTTATTGATTACCATCAACAGGGAATATTATGCTAATTTATTGCAGCGTTTTTTAGGTGATGAAATTATGGAAAAACGCTGCCTTTGGCGAAAACGAAAGTGTTGTTTCATTAAGACACTACTCCAGTTTACACATCCCCTATTGTTATGGCAAAAATTAATGAATTAAGTTCCGAATTGCTTCATCATGCAACTTATTCGCTAGATTTAGCTCCCTCGAACTATTTTCTATGATGAAAGTTTTGCCAACAGTGAAGAGGTGGAGTCTCCGGTTGATGGATATTTTAAGGAGTTTGACAGTTCTTACTATAAGCAGAGTATGTAGATGCTATTGAATATCGCTGGAAAAAGTGTGTCAAGTTAAAGGGAGATTATGTTGAAAAATAAAGAAAAATTTTTCCGACTTTTTTGTGTGTTCTTTGTTAGGTCGTTTTTTTGAGACTAATCTTGTACATCGTTTACTAATTAAATACTTTTGGGTATTTTCGCTCTACTCTTTATGGTCTACAATATATACACTTTTATTTATTTATTTACTAGCTGCGCAACTGTTTGCCAATAGATGGCGCCAGCCTTCAAGAGTAAGGAACGTGGGTTTCTTATGAGTTGAAGTAAAGAAAAATGGATTCATTACAGCAACCCAAAGAAAAGAGAGTCATGGGGGCTGCGCGATCATGTTTTTAAGTCGTCGTCTCCGAATGTTCACACTGCGAAGGTTATGCTCTGTATTTGGTGGGACCAGGTTGGTGTTATTTATTAAGAGCTGTTAAAAACAAGCGAAACCAGTACCGACTTCAATTAATGCGATTTAGTCCACAATACGCTGAGAGGTACGAAAAAGCTGAGCTTCATGTGGCCAAACCCGCTGAACCTACATGGAAACGCTCAGATGGGAAGTCTTACCCCACCCCCATATATTATCACTTCTTCCTATCCGATTGACTAGCAATTCCACTCATATGACGACACCAAGGAATGGCTAAATTCGTGGATAGTCTCAAAAGATGAACAGTTTTATCGTGACGGCTTTGAAGCTTTGCAAAAAAGATGGGAAAAAGTAGTAGCTAGCGATGGACAATACTTTCAATGAATCATTTGTAATCATTCACAATAAAGTTGCATTTTTATAAAAAAAAAAAGGCAGCGAAAACTTAGTTATTATCTGTTGTATAGATTAGACTTAGTCTTATGTCTTAAATATTTTAAGTTACATGATTTTGCTTCCTAATTCGGTTCAAAAACTTCCGAAATTAATTATATTGACACAGCTGGCTGGACGGAGAGCTAACTCGGTATTGAATTGTATTAGACAGTGGTTGGCTAATGGAACGATTTTTTTTCCTTTTTTTAACGAAGAATTGTGAGCAAATAAAGAAGATAATTTATAGTAACACTACTGATTTGCAATGAGGAGTTGGAAGTGGAAAACTAAATTTCCGGAAATTGGTTAATTTGTATGGAAGGCATTAGGATCAGGCAGGTATAGCCCACTTAAAACCTCTGGCTGCGAGCTGGACAAGTATTAGGCAGTGTTCTAAAAGGTTTCTTAGAAATTTACAACGATTATGGTGTCTGTCATCCGGACAGACTGACATTGCTCAATTAGCTTAAAAGTTTTGAAATACATTTGGTTGAGAGATTCTCAGTCCTGTATGTGGTACTTAAATGGCTGCTAAATCAAATGATAGATATCTTTATTCCTTATATGAAGATATATTAATTGTGAATAATTCTTTCCTTGCTTTCACGTTAGGCTTCAGCCTTGGTTCCATTTGTGATCGCAGATTGATTGATATTTTCTCTAAAATAGTAAAATCCTTTTTTTTCAATATGAAAATAAAAACTTACTATTCCCTTGTGTGCTTTTGAAATGCCGCCCTGTTTCCAATTTCGATTTCTTTAATTCTACAAAGTGGATTAAAATTGTCCACCAAGCACTTCAATAAAACAGGGCCATACTTGCTCTCTGCCATGTCATTGCATTAACAAACTTTTTACGTGCTTTCAAAACTTGTGAAACACTCAATTAAATAGTAAAAAATGTAGCCTGGACGACTTTCATTGCTCTTTTCCATGCTCACAATAAGACAAACCATAGAAGTAAAGAAAGTAAAGTGTTAGTGGAAAGAAACAATGAGATGACATCTTTTGGTAGTTAAACAAGCGGAAATTCTGAACGAAAGATGAAAAGTAACAAACATCCTACGAGGTAACTCGCTGCTTCTAACACCCCTATGGCCCGGCGCTCTTCAGTTCATTTCCACATCAAATTATTACTTTGATAATGGAACAAGACTCTGTTGCGTGTAAATGTTGTAACTTTAGCAATGTGGCATGCAACTTGAATTTAGTGCAAACAACTTGAGTGCAGCGACACTACGAACAACGAGCAACGTGATAATGATGACAACAAAGAAAACCCTTTTTGGGACAGTTCTTGTGCTGATTCTTTTGCAATCGTTGAGCTAATTGTTTGCTATTTTCAGAGCACTATAAACTTTTATGCAACAAAATTGTATAATTTTTATATTTTCTTCCCTCAAGTGCCATTAACATTTAAATATCTCGAATTTTTATTAGTTTACTCTAATGGGCTTACCAAAAAAAAAGTGCTGGCATAAAATTGCTATTTGGGAATAATTAACAAATAAGGTATAGTGATTGAGTAGATGCATGTGTATAGTAATTAACCTTGAATGCTAGTCATCAGCCCCATATTTGTCAATACGTTCGCCAATGGGACAGAGGCATCTTCATCCTTAACTAATGATCTTTATAGCATTGGCGTGAATTCTCAACATTTGGGTGTTCTGTTTCTTACTTTTCTTTCCTGCTTCCATGATAATTTTGTTTGTTTCATATGAGCGGCTGCGATCTAAGTGTTGGGTTTGGCAATATCAGTACCAGACGTTATCTACCTACCAAAGAAGTTTCAGTGTAATCATGCCATTTAACTTACACAAACTGTGATCAAAATTTACTTACATCCAGACGCTAATAGTTTGCCGATGATCAGGGAATTCTGCAGAGTGTTCTGGGTACTCTCATATACACTGCCGATCAACCAAATAGACTCACAGATTTTTTTTTTTAAATTGAGTTTACAACTTTTTATATAAATATAAATGGGACACAGTAATTTTTTATTATTCAGTAATCAATTTAAAATTAAACAAAACAAAAATTAGCGTTCTAAGCTTACAATTAAATTTTTAAAATTTTTTTTTTTTAGGTTTACCTCAAAAAGTACCCTTTTTTATCGCTCAACCGAACAGACTAAGGGCTTTAATTATATCTAAACCACAAATTAATGAAAAAACAATGTAAAAAATAATTTTCTTATAATATTTACACGCTATTAATAATGGGTAAAGCCACCTTTATTTGAAATAACTTCAAAAATTCGGTCAGGAAGTGAATCGTAAAGTGACTTTAAATAGACCAAGGACACTTCGCTCCAGGCGTTCAAAATGGCTGCTTTTAATGATTCGACGTTTTCAAACTGTCTGCCAGATAGATAAACCTTACGTGTAAGCCATCCCCATAAATTTTCGATAACATTGATATCAGGAGAGTACGGAGGCCACTCCATCAACTTTACATTTTGGTCACTTATCCACTTTTTTACCACTCGAGAGGTGTGTATTGGGGCATTGTCCTGTTGAAATGTCCAGGGTAATGATCCAAAAATGTTCGAAAAATGGGGAAATGCTTTTTGAAGCAGTTCTTTGTATTTATTTGCATTCATCCTGGATGAAACAAATTGAATTTCAAATGGCCCATAGTAGGATATTGCGCTCCACACCATAACACCTCCCTCACGACTATGACGTCGGGTTAAAAAGAGTTCCTTTCTTAAATCATGGTAGTAATAGTTAGAGCCATCTGGTCCATCCAAATTAAAACGTTTTTCATCAGAAAAAACGATTTGATGCCACTCCCTATTCCATGACATGTGATTGCGGGCATATACACAGCGACTTTGCTTACGAACATCTGTAAGCGGTGTTTTTTTTTATATTTTAAGTCTCTTTGGATCTTTAGTTTTACGGATTACACGTCTCACGGTAGCTATACTGGCATTTACACTCAAATTTTGGGGAATTTTGACGGCAGAACATGTCGAATTTGACGCCTCTCGGAGAATCCTTCGCTCTTCGATGGTCGTTGGTGCTTTTCTTGTCGGCTTATACATATTTTTTCCATAACTCGGTGGATTTCTGGTAAAATGACTCACAACAGAATGACTTCTACCAATTTTTTCAGCGATTTGTCGAGTTGTCAGCTTACTGTCATGATACACCAATATTTTGCCTCTTTCCTCCAAAGTTAATGTTGTACCACGACCCATTTTGTGTTTAATTATTTTTAAATTGCACCAAAAGAGTGTACGCAACTTTTTGTTCGAACAGCTAATCAGTTAACTAAAATCACAGCCTTTGAGTCTATTTTCGATGATCGCCAAAAAAGCACATTTTTTCGACATTGTCAAAGCAAAACAAGAATATTTAATAACTGTAAATTTTTTGCATCATCTTATCGCAATTCGTTTGTCTATAGCTTTGCTCTAAAATAAATAACAATACTTGTTCAATAGCTTTTTCCACAAAGAAGATAATCAAAAATTAAAAGACCAAAATCTGTGAGTCTATTTGGTTGATCGGCAGTGTAAGAGCAAGAGACAAGTCGATATGTTGTGTATGGCAAGAAATCATTTTCAAGACTCCCATTTATATGATTATATGATAATTCAGTAGGATAATAAATGTTGTTATCAGCATTAAAGATATGGAATGGAGGTCTTCATAATTGAGAAGGAAAGTGGGAAAATTATAAATCAGAAAATTGAAAATCAGTAATTTCGTATGGGAGGCATCAAAAACGATGGGCCAGTATAGACCGTTTATAATCCGAGGAAAATTCGAGACTGTACCAAATTTTAAAATGAAATGGCTTTTCTGCAATCACTTCTGGATTCTCTGAGACCCATATGCGATAATTTTGCTTGTTGACGTAACCACCGAATGTGAAATGAGCTTCATCGCTGAAGAAGGTTTTGTTCGATTGAAAGTCCACGTTTCAATCACGACCTATTGTAGCAAGTTTTAACTATTTGTACGCGTTCTTCATTCCATATTCGTAAATAACAAGCCATATTACCATAAATGCCATATTCGTAAATAAATAACACTTGGGATGGATGACAGGCATTTAACAGCCTTGCCAGAGCGGCTGCTTTGAAATCGCTAAATGGATACGATATATGTATGGGTTAATTTTTTTTTTAATTAATCGGTATTAAATGAAAATCTTTAGATTATCAAAGTGAAATTTAGGAAATTTCTATTAGAATTCTAAACTTTGTGAAATACTTCAGCAAGTTGTTATAAACTTAAGAGAATTTCTAAAAATTAACAAGGAAATTTGGAAATGTTTAAAAATTGGCATAGTAAGAACCTGTAAACTTAAAATATTACCGAATAATTCCAACTGAAGTTCGTAATAAAAATGTATGCAACAATCTTGGAAAATTTGGAAAATTCTACTGTGATACTAAAATCGCGAAGCTATTGAACAAACAGAAACTGCAATATAATTAATGAAAATTTCTTGAATCATAAAAATGAACTATAGATAAAATTTAGACCAATTGATAAGGCAGTTGCAATTTAATTACTTGGTGAAGGTGGTTCAAATATACGTTGTTCACAGCCTACTTTGTCTCCCTACTTTTTCACATTTCTGTCCTTAACTGAGTAGCTATTAGCCTTAACTATCCTTTTTCAAATAGTGGTTCAGATGATATATATCCACCTTAACCATCACTATTTTTTCAAACAATCAAAGTTGTCAATTTTCTCTATAATTTTACACATGAAACCGACTTCCCGATTTATGAAGACGTGCAATATGCAAATCCTTCGATAACATTTGACGGAAAAATTACTAAACTTCAATAAGGCATTGTATGCCGTTAGTTATTTTGAGAAAGTTTGGATACACTCGATTGAAAATTTTAGCTTTGGCGACCGAAGGGCCAAGCGTACTTCCCAAAAAAACAATCACTGTGTTGGAGTTATATTAAAATATGGACTAAATTTCACACATAAATCTAATTTGGTTAAAATAATTGTCGACAAAATGTTATATCCTTCCATTTGTGGCTACACTGTATATGAGTTCGTGACATTGTGCACTGTAAAGCTATTAATTTACATCGGATATTGTTTTTTTTTGGTAAAACAACAAGAAACACGACTAACAATAAACAGAGTTTGCAGCTCATGAGTTATGGCAGATGAGTGACATTCGTAATAGCAAAAGCTTAGCTTCTGACCTATAAAACTGCAGAAAGAAGTTGAGCAACCAAATAATAAATAAAACACATTTTGCAATGTATCAGCATGCTTGTACATAGCGCTGAAAAGCAATGTTCCAGTTGACTAAAATATTCCAATACTCTTCTTTACACTCCCCATTTGTCATCCTAAAAGCTATGAACAAAAGTAAAATTCGCTGAAAACAATCAAAGGGCAACTTTGCAATAGTTAATTCTTAAAGAGTATTGTTTTTGGTGTGATTATAATTGAAATATCGAATTCATTAACTTGATCGATGTTGAACGAAAGAATGGAGATTTGTGTGGAGTACGGGAATACTGTACGTATGAGTTCATATTGTTTAATATGAACACAATTCCAAAGAAATGAAATGATATAGTAGAATTTCAATCACTCAAGCTGATCAAGAACAGGAAGATATATTGAAATTTAATCCGTTTACAATTATATTGTACAGACAATAATTCAGGGTTTAATATTTCCATTTTAATACCCTTTACCAATTTAAACTACGGCTTTGTAACATTGAAATACTCGTATTATCCGTTTCAAATCCAATTATACAGTATCGATAATGTAGAAGCCAGTTGGATGAAAATGGATGAAACTGTGTTTATAGTCTTGGTACTGTAACAGCAAATCATACGAGATATCTGTTTCATCGGTTGCGATTCGGTAGTTTTGATAACAATAATGCAAAACGCTCTGGAAGGTCAATTGTCGAAAATGTCGGTAAAATAACTAGGGATAGGGGAATAGGTAGATAGGGAGATAGGTGGACAGGTGGATAAGGGGATAGGGGGATAGGGTAATAGGGGGATAGGATGATAGGCGGATAGGATGATAAGGGGATAGTGTGATAGGGGGATAGGATGATATGAGGATAGGATGATAGGAGGATAGGATGATAGGGGGATAGAATGATAGGGGTATAGGGTAATAGGGGGATAGGATGATAGGGGATAGAATGATATGAGGATAGGATGATAGGGGGATAGGACGATAAGACGATGAGGGGATAGGATGATAGGAGGATAGGACGAGAAGGGGATAGAATGATTCGGGGATAGGTTGATAGGGGAATAGGATGATAGGGGGATAGTATTGTAGGAGGATATAATGACAGGGGGATAGAATGATTCGGGGATAGGTTGATAGGGGAATAGGATGA
>JAHXMU010000380.1:217408-240011 GCA_019455685.1 Philornis downsi | reverse complement strand
ATATTTTGAACATCAATAGAACCAGTGATTTGACAATGATTTTACCACTTAAATCATCCTCATGCCATTTATTTAAATTTTAATTTAAAAATTATTAGTGGCATATATAAAAACAAGAATAGGTTAGCCATTTGCTGCGAAACTTCACAATTTTTGTCCCACCGAATATTTTAAACATCAATAAAACCAGAGGATTGACAATGATTTGACCTTTTAAATCATTTTTCTGTCATTTGAAGTTGTACCAGTTAAATGAAATTCTAACAACAAGAAATTGTACAAATTAACGAATTTTTTAAGCCCAAGAAAAATCCGTTGTGGTTGTTTTTTTAAACTTGCAGTTTTAAACACATATCGTTTTGGAAATCAAATATCAAAAATATGACATTTTGTAGGCAAACTAGTGTATTAAATCCTATTCCAAATATAAATATGAAATTGATTTGCTGATTGCTAATTATGCATGTGCATTCATATATTTGTAATTGTTCACATAAGAGCCAATATTATGAATGTCAAACTTCAAACAGTCATTCGTTTTCGAAGCATCTCACGTTTCGTCAAATTGTCTAAGAATTTTGAGCATGTCATTGTGCAATATCCGTTTAACAAAATTCGTTTTTGAAACATTCTGTACAGGCCCAAGAAAATGACGTGATATAATGTAGAATATTCATGTGAAAAATTTATAAATTCTGTTGAAAAATTTAGAAGTTTTTTTGTTACCCAACTACTATTCAAATTGAACGTAAACCACGAGTATTGGTTGACAATTTCTTTAAATCGTGTTTATTTCCGTTTCTCGTTCTTAATAGGGAAATCTGCTAAATAGATAGTCTAGAATTGGTCTCCATGGTTAGCTTAATGTACAATATAACATAGCGGACTTAATACAGTGTACTTTTGGAAGAAAAAGCATATACACAATATTTCCACAAATAAAAATATAATTTTAATTGTGTTCCTCTCTTCCTTTTACAACCACTGCCACAAATTCTACTTTACTTTATAAACATTTTTTATTTAATTTTGTTACGCGAGCATATTAAATCTGTGAAATAGCCCTACGACAGACATTTTCTAGTACAGTGTGACGCACAAATCGTGCTACAAACACAATGCCAGTGCCAATGTTGACCATCATTTAAATATGTTGAAGAAGTTTTTACCCAGAATTGCGCCCAAGACGTATCCGTTTTAACAGCATTTGGCTCCAGAAAGATGGACATCGGTTATGGCGCAGGTCCAACGAAAATTTCCAAACAAATTAATATCCAGAAATACCACCTTTCGCTGCCCCCCAGGGTCACCTGATCTGACTGCACCAGGCTTTTTTTATGGGGTTATGCTAAGGAATTTGCCTGAATTGCAGCAGTCCATTTACACAATAATTGAGCCGATCCCGATCTCAACCCTCCAAGGCGCAATGAATAAATTTCTGACTTGGTGTCGCATATGCCTGAATGAACCTATTAGTTATATAACATAATATTGAATTTTGTATACAACAAAAAAAAAAAAAAAAAAAAAAAAAAAATAAAAAAAAAAATAAAAAATAAATGAAATGTATTGATTAAGAAAAATTATTTGAACTTCCTATTGTAGCTCAATTGGTGGGCCACCCTTTTATTGTAGCGACCTTTAAATTGTGCGATATTTTTTTTTTTTTTTTTTAGTTGAGCATTAAAAGAAGTTTCATCACTTTTGTTTTCAAAATGAAATTTCTGCTGCGGAAACGTGTAGAATGTCGCAGAATGTCTTCAGTGAAGAATTTTTGTCAGAAAAAAAAGACCCGGCCGACTTTCAACGCCCGCCAATGAAGATTATGTCCAGTAAATCAAAGATTTTAGGACTCATGAACTGTTGATTAAAAATTAGAAACCTCGCAAATGATTTTGGCATTTCAGATGGAGTCTCAAATGCCCGAAAAGTACGTCGATTTATAAATTTTGTAAAGAGATTACTTCTGGCCACCAGCACGTTGTAAAACGCATTACTACAGGGGATGAGACTTGGATCTAGCTAGAAAAACTAGACGACCTATCTTATATGTACATGATGCCAGTAGTTTGAAAATAATTGTTTTGGTGAAAGGTGGCAACTTTATAAAACATATGTTTAAGTTTCAAGACACCATGGTATTTACAATTTTTATTTGAGCCATCAAAATTAAAGGATTTTACTGAATTTGTAAACATGGCAAAAATTAGTCACCATTGTGTAACTCAATATCTCCATGTGAAAGGTCTCAATCCAACCAATATTAAAGCCGAGCTAAATTCTATCCTGTGGGAATCTGTTCCTTCGACTCACTTAACGACTGTAAAATATTGGGTAGCAGAGTTTAAACGAGGCCATACAAGCTGCCAAGACGAATGCCGTAGTGGTGGTCGACCAACTGAGGTGTTCACGCCAGACACGGTTAAGAAAATCCACAATATGGTATTGGATGATCTTCGGCTGAAATGATGGAGATTTCAAAAAGTGCTATACATCGTATATTGGCCAAAAATTTGAAGATGAGAAAGTTGTGCATAAGATGGGTGCCGCGTTTGCTTGCTTCCAATAAAACAAAAGCAGCGTCGTGAAGATGTTTCAGTAGAGTGATTCGAGATGTTTCAATAAAGCCGAATTTTTGCGTCGATTTATAACCATGGATGAGGAGTAGGTCCACCACTTCACACCTGAGACAAAGAAACAATCAAAGGAGTGGATTGGAATAAAAGAACCGTGTCCAAAGAAGGCAAAGACGGTTCCACTTTCAGGCAAGATCATGGTGATCTTGTTTCATCAAGACGACGCTTCAGGTCACACAATCGCTGTTGCGATGGCCAAAATGAGTAAATTAAAGTTCGAATTGCTTTATCACACATCTTGGACAATTTTCTATTTCCAACCTTGAAGAAATGGCCCGGTGGTAAAAAATGTGCCTACAATGAAGAGGTGGAGTCTCCGGTTGATGGCTATTTTAACGCGTTTGATAGTTTTTACTGTAAATGGGGTATAGAAGCTATTGAATATCACTGAAAAAGTGTATCAACCTAAAAGGAGATTATGTTGAGAAATAAAGACAAATTTACCTAACTTTTTTGTGCCTGCTTTGTTAGGTTGGCTAGTTTTGGAACCGCCCTCGCTTGGTTACGGTTCGAAAACCGCCGACCAATCTATTGAATGTTGTGCCAAATTGAAGCAAGAAAAGATACCGCCAAATTCACCCAAAAATCAAGGCTATGTAGAGGGTTTTGGGTTAAATTCAATTGTGCATTATTAGTTTTATCCCTAGGCCAAACTGTTACCAAGAAATTTTATTGGAGCGCAAAAAAGGACGGATTTATGGGCACACAAAGCCCGGTTTTTGCAACACGATTATGCGTCATCTCATACGGCATTGGATTTTCGTGATTTTCTTTATCGAAAATTCAATATGATTGGCTGCTGCAGTATCACTATTTAAAATTTAATCGCTTGGCATGCATTTTCGCCATCATCGAAGAAAAACTGCAAAATATGTCTTTGCTGGTGCTCATCTTTGAGTCGTGCTCAAGCAACGCTGATTTCTCCGAATAGCATAAAGCCATCTATTGGAAAAATAACAAAGTTATTTTTAGTATATTCTATATAGGTAGTATATGACGTTAACCAAAGCATAACTTAATTACAGATTCTTAACTTTGTAATTACAGATGCTTTTATTGAAAACACAATTAAATAAATCGTAGTTCTTCAATATATCAATAACTTCCGCACAATCGAATAACCATCAACACACTCGTATATTTGACTCTTCCTGTGTCCGTATCAGTTACATTAACATTCCGCTGCATCGTTCGCTGCAAAACAAATGAACAGATACATTAATAAATGAAAATAATCCACAAACAGCGAATGCCAATGTGTCAGTTAATCTGATTACATTTCAGACTCTCATTAACATCGGACATCCTACACCCACAAGCGAATTAACACCTCTCCGCGCGGTGACATTAAATTGCCTATATAAGGATCAGATACAAGGTGCGAACAAAATGTTGAGTGCTGTGGCAGCAACAAGTCGAGATCAATAGGAAAATAAACAAAACTCAGCATTGACACTGAGAAGCACTTTCAATCTACATACATCACCCTCTTTCGCCTGCCATGTTGTGCACCCTAAGGTGAGATGAATGCATTGAGTGCTTGGCGAATCTGGAAATGCCCTATGCATATTAGTTGACACAGTGTTTCATTGACCCACAAAGCCGTTCATTATGCTTTCACCTGGAGGAATAGAACTCGTATATCATATGTAGAGTTATTCAGTTTTCGTTTTCAAGAAAATTTAAATAAAACTACCATAAAGCTATGATTTTGATGAAACTTTTATTTTATTATAGCTGACCCGGCAAACGTTGTTTTGCCTTCAAAATGAATTGCAAAAATCTCATCTCGAACGCAATCTATCACTTCAAATAAAACCTTTTAAACCTTCCGGAATACTCTACAAATAATTTAAGACCAAAATGAGCCAAATCGGTCCAACCGTTCTCGAGCTTTAGCGAGACTAACGCACAGCAATTGATTTTTATATACATATATATATATATATATATAATATAATATATATAATATATAATAATAATATATAGAAGATTATGCTTGAACTAAACTGAAATTTCTGTGCTAGATTTAAACAACAATTATTATTAAACATAAGAGAAAAAAAGAAGGAAACAGAGATTTTTGATATGGACATATCCGGCAAATTTTATAAAAACCTTATCAAAGAAGATTGATTGGTCAATGTGGTCAACATGAAAATGGTCAATAAAAACCAACATATTTATAATGGCATTCAAATTTATTGTATTGTCTTGAAAATAGACTCCTTACTAAATAATATACTTAGGCCAACACATAATCCTATCATTATAATCAAATACATTTTCCGGGAAAGACTTCACTTATCGCCGTGAATTCTCCTTTATGTTCTTTTATCGACTGAAAACGGCGAGCTTAAAGTGTTTATTTGAGTTGTAGAAACAGAAAACAGCTGCTAGAGCTATATCAGCTAAATACGATAATCGTTTGACGACATTTGTTGAGTGCTTGACCAGAAATTCTTTCACAATGATTGTCTTCTGAGATGCTGCAATATAGTAAGAATTGTGAGAGTTACTTTAACTTTTAATCGGCTTTGGCATAATTTTATTCGATTGATTGGAACCATTCCAAAGCTGGTTGTCTGAGGTGCATATCAATCTCGTAAACCAATTGATGTCATCACCAGTGATGAGGCGCTTTATGGAGGTGCGGTCGGGATTGGCTGGTACTACCAAGGCTTCAGTGACTTTTACGCTATTGCATTTCTGAAACGTATTCAAGTTTTTCATAGCTAGTCTGGCGGCAATGAATTTGGTACCTAAACGTTCATATGCAACTATATGAATTGATTCGTAAAACACAAAAGTTGAACGGCTTTCTGTCTCAAACTTTAATGACGATTTTCAGTCGCCGTATGTAGATGTTAATGACCAACTGACCACCACATCTCTACCGCTTTTTAATACACTGTACCACTCATATGTGGATGTTTTGATAATGTCGATCCACTGGAAAACTTTTGCAACTTTTTCAACAATTCAGTACACGAAATTTCATTTGCAATACAAAATTGGATACAAATTATTTGTTCGATATTATTATTTATTTTTTATTATTTATTTGTATTTTTATTATTTTTTGTTATTATTTTTTATTTATTATTATGTCGAAATTGCAAATTCACTTGAAATGAGCTGTACGAAAATGACAAATGAAATGGCAAATTAGGCTCTAACATGTATATATTCCTGATCTTCGTATAAATCTATATCAATATAAACAAATCCATTATTTTTCGTGTCCGCTGAAAGAGTGATAGATGACCATGCCCAGCGTAATTTCAAAATCGGTCACAATTGCGCTGCTAAGAACATGACTTGCCCATACAGAGACTGAAAAATAGAAATATTGAAATTTTTCCATCTTGATTTTTTTACAGTTTCGTTGTTTATAAACTAAAAAGAACTAACTTAACTTATTTAGTTTTCAAGAGATCATTTTTATTGAGGGCGTGGTTATTAATAAATACTAAAGAATACCCATTTTTTGGTAGGAAAACGGGCTAAATAATTATGTAATGTGTGGTGAAAAGAGATTTCTGGAGATAAGTTGGTGTAACGTTCTTTACACTATGGATCGCAGTTGATGTAAATAGGTAAAAACGGTCCAATTGGAATAAATTGGCCCCTATAAATTCCATCTTCGGAATAATGGGAATTATCCGTATTTTTTCAAAATTACAGAATTTATTCGTCAATCAACAGCTTTATAGTTAGTTAAGCTATCTATTTAGAGTGTTCAAAAATGTTGGAAAGGAAAGGGCCGTCTTGCACACTGGCTTGTACCTTTATTGTTTCTTGTCCTTGTTGAACGAACTTTGCTAGTTTTAAAAGTTGTTGTGTGCCCAAAGTGATCAACTTTTTAACCCTGTCAGATATGCTGTGTAGGAACAGGTTGACAGAAAAGTTCTGTTTATCCTCTACAATGAAAGATAGTTTAGATGCGTCATAGATCTTCTCGTTTTCGGCTGTAAACCGACGTACTACAGGGCGTCCGTCGGGAAGTAATACTACTTTGTTTTGTCGCCATTTTGGTAAACATCAGTCTTGACAGTTCATATTTGGCAGTCGTGAAGTAGAAACGTGTCAAATTTATTATGCGAAAATATTCGATAAACCAACGTGTTTTAATCGTTGAAACATTTTATCAAAACCAATCTTCTTTCACAAGACCATTTGCGCCGCCGTACATATGCCAATAAGATGTTACATCTCGCCCATGACAACCCCGATTTTCATGAATAAACCATAATGAATGACGAGGCACGCCTGAGCAACTCAAACAAAATATTCGTGATGAAATTAATGAAATACCACGCGAAATGTGGAAGAACGTAATGCAAAATGTGCTCAAATGGGCTCGCATTTGTGTGACAGTGGCGGACATTTATCTGATATTGTATTCCATATATAATTGCCGACATTAAATACAACATTTATCAATATAGGATCCATTCTCCTTCATTTAATCAAAAAAAAAAAAAACAAAAAAAGTAGTACACCTTCCCGACGGACACCCGGTATATGTAGGTTAATCTTGGAATGATTATGTATATGGTTACGTGGAAAAACGATTTAAGTGAATTCGTTATTTTTATATTACTTAGCATGTTTCATATTTGAGTCCAACCCCCATTTCAAAATTCGATGTACTTCACAAATTACAACAATTTTTCAAAATAATAATTTTCAATATGTTACTTAATATCACTTAATATTGATATAATTAAAACATTCTTCCTTATAATTATTGTTTTTTGTTGTGTTTAAGATACTTGTTGTCGTCTAAGAGGGGTTCCAGCATTCCGTACATTTCAAAAGTTATGGCAGATTTCCATAATAGCGATTTTCAGAAAATTGTTTAGTATCTGAAAATGACAAACTCCGAGTTAAACAGTTTTTCTTAATAATAGCAAAAAAAACAGATACATTTGAAATACTACAAAAATCGGACCTGATTTGGCAAAAACAATTTTTTCTTTTTGTGATTTGTCATAAATAGCGACAAATTTGAAAGATTTATCTGATGTTAGTTTTTAAGAGGGGAGTTAAATTTGCCTTGGTGGAGTTATATTCGTTTTGCGGATATTTTTTTTTATATAAACTTAAAAATATATTTGGTGTTCCCCTTACCGATTCTATACCCACCGACAGTGTTCGCAACTCTACTGTAAATTAAATATACCTGATATCCTTGCGTAGTGTTGTTTACAAAATGCAAACGCTTTATTGATAAATTAATTATAGATTGTATTAAAAGTAGCATTTATCGAACATAACGATTTATAATTTATGGTAATTTAAATAAAATCAGCTTGCATTTCTCGTTATTATCAAAAAGCAAAAAAAAAACCTCAAAAATTCACAAAAAATATAATATAATAATACTAATAATAGATAAGATTATTTAACACTGTGGCAACTGAAACACAATAAAGATGTTAATCAAATCACAATATATTTGTAAAACAATATAAAAAAAGTATTCATACATTACGTTTCGCACGTACGAGTATTTATATTTATTTACTCGTGTTTGCTTAACTTTTTATTAATGGAATCATAACAATACGTTAACACACCATTTATTATGTGTTATTTTTTTGTTGTTATTCTTTATTGTTTAATGACTTATTATTGTTAATAATAATAAGAAAATGTAAGGAATATATATAAAAATACATAAATGTAAAAGATAATGTCAAGCCAAGTGAATTTATCACTTGTGAAAGGAACCATGAGTCTTCATCATTTTCGATGAAATGACACGAACAGAATCTATTTAGCGACAATTTCATTGGTATCTGTTTCAGTGTAGGTTAATCTGGGGCACGTGACCACACATCATCAAATTCCATAAAACGAGGCGATCATGCCATATCGCATAAGATGCAGTAAAAAAGAATTTTATTATTTTATGCATAATTCTAGAGGCTTACTTAGAATAGTTAGAACGATTAGATTTAGATTAAATATACATCGTTATGTTCAATAAAATATTGTCATTTTGAAGGTAATTTCAAACCTCCCCTGTACAAACCCTCGTTCCTATCCCAACCAAATTCCTGGAGTTTCCGGCTAATCACAATTACTGGCATTGCCATAATGGAACACAAACCCTTTCCTTTTGGCAAAAGCTGGCCGTTTCAATGTAATTGCTTCCTTTATATGATCCAATAGTTGACAGTACCTGGTTTGAATTAAGAATTTAGCATAGGTCTTTGAAGAAAATTTTCCTCTGGAAATAAGTGTTGAAGAAAAATGTCATGAAATACACTTTTAATATACCCCTCCATTGGGACGATTGGGCTTTGGTTTCGATGTCATAACCATATACTCATGATTCGTTACCAGTTATGACCCTTTTAAGCATTTCTGGATCATCGTTGACGTCATTTAACAATTCCTGAGCGTTGCTCATGCGACGTTGTTTTTGGTACAAATTCAGCAGTTTTGGAACGAACTTCGCTGCCACACGCTTCTTGCCCAAAATTTCCGAAAAGATTGCATGGCATGAGCCAACCGATATGTCGACATCCTCAGCAACTTCTCTAATTGTGATTTGACAATTCTCCATAACAATTTTCTTCACTTTCTCAACATTTTCATCGGTTGTTGATGTGCTGGGGCGTCCAGAGCGGGAGTCGCCATTCACATCTTCTCGACCTTTTGTGAAAAGCTTGTACCACTTGTAAACGTTTTTTTTTTTTTTTGACTCTACTCCCGCCGTATGCCACTGTCAACATTTTAAGTGTTTTTGTGCAATAGACCACGTAATACGAGTATAAGGGATTATCCATTTTTCGGTTCCAAAGGTAAAGTTAAATAAAACATACACAAAGCTATGATTTCGATGACACTTTTATTAAATTATAACGCTTGGACCTTGCCATTATAAACGAAATACAATGCCATTTAAATGACCGTCTCTGGATTGATTGCAGCAGCGAATCCTTTTGAGTGGGTTTCCGACCACTTTCTCACACATTTCGGGCGGTATCTCGTCGATAACTTGACGATTGTTGGTTTTCAAATGCTCCAAAGTTTTGGGTTTATCCGCGTAAACACGGTTTTTAACGCAATGTTAGAACATCCACCGCACGCTGTTTTAATTCACAAATCTTTCTAGAAAAAATTAAAAAAAAAAAAATGTTTGGCAACATTCCTTCTGATCGTTTAATGAGCGTCTCAATACAATAGGTAACTGTAATTCAGTTTTTGTTTGCTTGTTTTTAGCTCTGATTAGGAAAAATTGAGCTTTAAAGTCAGTTGTTGTCAACAGGTGCATTCAGATTTCAAAGAGAACCGTATTATTTGTATGACTTTGTTCTATGATTAACAAGTCTACGGTGATTTTATTGTCATAATTTTTTTTATTATTATTAAGCTTTATTTCAAGAAAATATATTACAATTTTCATTTAAATATTTCCATTGTAAGTATTAAAAAAAATTTTTTTGTGAGAAGTTCAGAAAGTGCAAAAAAAAATATTTCCTTTTTCAAGTAGAATTAAAGCTATTTATTCCGGATAGTTCCGGTTTAAATGTATATTTTTGTTAATCTTTCAAGTATTCGCTTAAAGGTAAATCAAAAACATCGTGCGCATTTTTTTCACTTTTTCAGTATGACTCTTTCGAGAAAGGACATTTTGGAAGAATGGATAAAAACTCCCAAAATACATCGCAAAGACGCCTTATTGACATTAATAATGGTTAGATATGGTATTCAAGATATACCAGAAGACGTGAAAAGAAATCTTTAGGCAAACATAAATATAATTTGTTTTAAGCTAGCCGAAAAATGGATAAAAAATTCAATTTGGCTTGATGAACCGTATATATTGCCTAAAAAAAGGAGGTAATACGAATGACAGTAATACTGCTCGACGGTTCTTTAGGGCAACAGACAACAGTTCAGAAATCACTGGTATCAATAAAGAATTAATTGAACGGTTTCATATTATTTTGGAAACTTTAGCTAGTGGTTATCCTATTGATGAAGATGCTTTTGAAAGTCACACGAAATTTATACTTAAACGAATACCCATGTTATATTATGCCAGTTTGCGTCACACTCCCTTTCGAGTTTGAAGTTTGATAACAAAAGAAGTTCTTTCATTATTATCTGTTGATGCTTTCGAGGAAGAAGAATCTTTTAACCATACATATGAAATTGACTAAATTACAATCTCTATGTGTATTTATGTGCTTTATCTGTATTATTAATGCAATAAAGCAAAAACAAGTGAATAAAACAACAACTATTAATTATGTATTAAAAATATTAAAATTATTTTAATACTAAAAATGACTACATCCGACTCTTTACATAAAAACTCATCTAATAATTTTATTATATACATATGTATACATACATATTTATATAACTACAAATAATCTCAGAGCATGTATTTATGAAACCAATCTTTTATCATAAAAATATATTTTTTGTTGACAGTGTGAACTATTTACCTTTTGTGTCATTTTACTAAAAAAACTTTTTTTTTAAAAAAAAGTGGATTTTTTACAATCATTTATAAATTTGAACTCATTTTTTGTTTAATACATAAGTGAGAAGTGAACCCTACGCAATTTATTAATTTTGTCCAATTAGATTTGTGATCTACCACACTGTGCACCGTGTTGTTTTTAATTTTGGGATATGAAGATATTCTCAAAGCATTCTTCTGCATCTTCATATCTGCAATAGGAGCAGAAGGTTTTGCCACCCTGTGTAACTGGAGCAGACGACACAAGGCCTACGAAATGATTATGGTTTTCCAAGCCACGCCTAATACTTAGAAGGCCTCTTACGGTACAAATTCTACCATTGGATAATAGATTTTGGATTACAACAAGTTTCGGGGGAAAACGTTTGGACATCTCAGAGCTACTGGTGCGAACGTCGTACAGTAGACCCACTAGTGTACACCCTATGAAAATCATGAGGCAATGCGTTTCGCGCTCATTCGTATCCAAGTCCAGACATCAATTCACTATCACTACAAATTGAATTGTTTAGCAAATGTCACGAACTCCAATTTGATTACAATTGCATGAGATGAATGAAAACTTATTTATTTTACAACACATGTCTACACACATATCAGTGTTATTGTTGCTGTTATTTACATTAATTTATCAATTTTTTATTTTTGCTAATGTGAAATAAAAAAAAAAAAAAAAAATCCGAAAACACGAGTAGTACAGTGACTTTCTTAATATTATATAAAATGAATCATAGGAGAGGTTATGTTGCTAGTTTTTACAGTGTACGCAACGAGCGGAAGCACATATATACGTATGTATGAGTGTACCCATGAGTCTACTGATTCGCTTATCCGCTGTGGCGTTTCTGAGTTGTATTTGCACTTGTAATTAAGCGCATATGTTTTCAGCGCTGTGACCATGATCTTGACTCCACAATACTTGTATTAATTCGAATGTTGCTAAATTCACTTTAGTTTCCAAAATGTTTAAACTTGCAATTGTAGCAATTGTTGTCATTGTTATTTTTTTTTTAGTTGCTGCTGCAGTTCTTCGACAATCGATATCAGTTGAGAGAACGTGACTTTTTGTCTATTGCTGGAAAACAAAAAATTACAAAATATTGTAAAAGCGAAGGGAAACTCGATTAAATCCCAATCCCGCTTGTTTATTTCGTATTTCGTACAATTGAAAAATTCAACAATGGCACAATTAGGTTTATTTGATTTATCAATTGGATTGGCCAAAAGTTCGTACAAGGTTTGATTTAATAGTGCTTTGGCTGTTCCAATGTTGTTGAATGGCCTTAAACAAATTGTTCGACATTTGCTTTAAAAGCTTATGGGCGTCTTTAAATCGTGATGCTGCCCGTAATTATATAATGAGGTAAGGAAAATTAAATTTCCAAGCAATTCTCAGGCAAGACGGCTTTTAAGTTTGACGTTTGACAAGATCAGTCCCAAAACTAGCCGATCTTATATGTATAGGTAGATGATGCCAGTAAATTGAAAAAAACTTATTTTGGTGGAAAATGGCAACCTTACAAAACATATGTTGTCTGTTTCAAGGCGCCACGTTGTTTACTATTTTGATTTGAGTCATGAAAAGTAAACGATTTCAGTGAATTTGTAAATATGGAAAAAATTGATCACCATCATGTACGACCAATATTTCCATTTGTAAGGTCTCAGTCCAATCAATGTTAAAGCCAAACTAGAGTCTACTCTGGGGGAGTCTGCTTCTTCGTTCATGACTGTAAAATATTGGGTAGCAGAGGTTAAATGAGGCTGTGAGAGCTGCCAAGACGAATCCCGTAGTGGTCAGCCCATTGAGACGCCTACCCAGATACGGTTAAGAAAATCCTCAAAATGGTATAGCATGCTCGTCGGCTAAAGGTGCGTGAGCTACCTGAAATGATAGGCATTTCAAAAAGTGCTATACATCGTATATTGACCGAAGATTTGAAGATGAGAAAGTTGTGCCCTGGCAACAGGAACGACCATAAAGAAGCTGTTGAGAGATATCGAAAGATTTTTCTTTTCTGTTGTATAGTCGTACTACCATGGAGGTCTTTTAAAGAGGGATACGGTAAATAGACTAGAAGAGCATGACATTTATTGCTGAGTCGATATTTCTCCTCGGACGTTGAAACTTTATGAGGTATATAATGGACGACCAGCAAAATAGCTAAACTGGAGTAGCCTTTGTCTGCGAAACCCTGACCAGAGGGTTCTTTTCTTCTGGTAGCACGGGAGACCGGGGGCCCCAGGAACATTTTGCTCTTGACTGGTCGTGGCGTTGGATCTCTTCTGGGAGCATCGTGCTGGCTTTGTTTTCAGTGATTTTGTGTTGCTTCAGGGTCTCCTGAAGGTAATGCGGAAACTTGGAAAACACTGTTCTTCGTCTATCTGTAGTGTCTAGATAGGCCTCAGTCCTAACAGCGATGAAGCTCACTTCATACCAGCGACTTCAAAGGTACTTTGGCTGAGAGAGGAAGCAAGCCCTGAGGAAATTTTCTAAGGGGAATTGATTCTTATCTCAAAGGTAATCCTTTCGGCATTAGTTTGAGTTCGCCAAAGGGGCGCTGGCTGTTGCAAAAAAGAAGAGAAAGATACAAAGGAAAAGAAAAGGAGAAAAGAGTCCCATGTGTGATGGCACACCATGAGTAAGACCTTACGGCGAGACTCATGTAAATAACCGCAATTGATTGTGCGTAAGATGGATGCCGCGCTTGCTTGTTTGCAATAGAACAAAAATAGCGTCGTGAAGATGTTTCATCGCATTAAAGCCCAATTTTTGCGTCGATTTATAACCATGGAAAAGACATGGATCCATCACTTCACACCTGTGGCAAAGGAACACTGAAGGTAATGGGCTGGAAGGGGAGAATCGTGTCCAAAGAAGTAGAAGACGATTCCAGCTGCAGGCAAGTTAGTGGCGTCTATTTTGTGGAATGTGCATGGGATTATGTTTGTTGATTACCTTCAGAAAGGAAAAACCATTATTGGCGAATATTGTGCTAATTTATTGCAGCGTTTAGGTGATGAAATTGTGGAAAAAAGACCGCATTTGACGTAAAAGAGTGTGTTGTTTCAACAAGACAGTGCTTCATTTTACACACCCACTACTGCGATGGCCAAAAGTAACGAATTAAAGTTTGAATTGTTTCATCACGTACCTTATTCGCCATATTTAGCTCCCTCAGACTATTTTCTAATTCCAAGCTTTAAAAAAATGCCTCTGTTGTAAAATATTTGTTAACAATGAAGAGTTGTAGTCTGCGGTTGAAGCAGTTTGACAATTCTTATTTGAAACAGGGTATAGTCTGCGGTCACAAAGTCTTCAGTAACAAATTTAAATCAAAAGCAATGAATATTTTTGGGCAGTATAAGAAATATTGCAAGTAATTCTAATTTTCAAAGAGACGTTAAACAAATCACAGATAGTTATTAATTTTGGCAGGATCTAAAGAGATTCATAAATATTCCTAAAAAACGGTACTTTTTATCTAGTATGAACAGACATACTTCAGCTCGTACCTCCCGTTACGCTGTTAAAAGTCTGCAATCTGAAGTGTTATTTATTAAGTGAAAGGTTTGCTATTTACGAATATGGGCCATTTAACAATGGAGTAATGCGCAAAAATAGTTAAAACTTAATACAAAAGTAGTGATTCAAATGTGAGCCTTTAATCGAAAAAAATTTGCTTCAGCGATGAAGCTCATTTCTCACTCGGTGGTTATGTCAACAAGCAAAATTGTCGCATATGGGGCTCGAAGAACCAGAAGTGCATTCAGCAAAGGTGACTGTTTGGTGCGCATCATAGTCTGGAGTTGCTTCAATCAGTCCCAAGCCGGTCCATTAAATAACACTGCATTTTGTTGTATAAAGAAATGAAATTTTTATCAAAATCATAGCTTCATATGTGTTTTATTTAACTTTAATTTTGAAACCAAAAAGTGGATAATCCCATATTTTGTGAGACTGTAAATGGGGCGCACTTCGACACCCCCTCATTTACCTACCATGGACAGGTTCTCAGTGAGACTCTTAATGTGTCTAATTACGGAGTAAAACATTCAACCAAAACCACATTCAACCACTTTACGGCATTTACTGTGGATGTCATTGAATTTGGTTTCAATAGACTCATCCTGTGGGCAGCTATGAGGGGTCATAAGCCAAGGTTCCAGTGCATATTCTGCGTCTCCTGTTAAAATACTTATTTTTAATATATGAATCGTTTTTACTGTCATTGAAAACCTTACCAAGGAGCCAATAATTGCTGCCGCCTCTGTTATATTCTTCTTCAAGGTAAGATCGCAACTCGCTTGAACTCCATATAAATGAGTCGTGGCACGCGCCGGGATGGGTGGCGTCTACGTACTGAATCCTCAGCTCATGGTCACAGACCTGTAGACATTTTAAAAATATATACATTTATATCATACAAAATATAATATCAGCGAAATAACTTACCAGCATTACATTTAAGCTATAGAACCCCTTTCTGTTGTAGTACAGGTGCTTATTGGAAGAGGGTGCAACTATGCGGACATGCGTTCCGTCAACACATCCCCTAACGCTAGAAATGTTATGCTTTACATAAAAAGCTAAGGAAATTTTTCGTTTTTCCTCTTCCGTTCGGGAAAAAGTGATCCACCTTGGGCAAAGATGTTCCTCAAATATATTTACTACTTGAGTAAGAGGTTTGTTCAAGCCAATCCTTCCCAATACCCGTTTGGTATCCACCTTCGGCAAAGAATCGTAGTGCTGCACCTAACTTCACTTTGGGGATATTCCAAAACACTTACGTTGCGGTTCCATTTTGGACGTCAAGAGATTTAATAAATAGGTAAACGCCGGTTTGTTTACCCTGTAATACTTTTCAAACCTTTGAAAAGTTAAATTTTTATTAATAAAATTAATTTATGACATATAAATCTGCATAATAGCTTATTGTACTTACAAAGTTTGCGGCAAGTCAAGAGGACAACTGGCATCACGCAACACTCTTCTTGCAAGCCTTTGCTCCACCTTGGCTTTCTGCGGCTCCTCTGCTTCCGCTACTATAACACTCTTCTTGCAAGCCTTTGCTCCACCTTGGCTTTCCTCCTCCTCTGCTTCCGCTACTATTAAAAATACTGCACTATACATTTTATTTAAACAAATCCTTTAATTTATACACAGAAAACTTTCACAAAAATGATCTCAACATATGTAATCCACAAAAAACAGCTGACTTTTAATGCCAACGAAACACAGCTAAAGCAATGTAGCTGACTTCGAAAATTCAAAATAAATTCTCCCAAATTATTCTCTTCCCCGACTGTTTAGAATAGGAGGATTTTATTCTTGGGAATAATTTACTCTCCGGGAGTTTATTCCCGAGGAGTATTTAGAATTGGGCTGTATAAAAATTTTGCAAATTTTATAAAATTGTTGCAACAAATTATAAGTTCTAGAGAAAGGCTATAAAATCCTGTAATGAATTAATGGATCGCAAAGACAAAATATTCCATTTATGACAAGAAAAGTAAAAAAAAACAATTAAAATACATTTTCGTCATTGAAGTGGAAGTCGGATACAGAGGCGATGTTTCCTAATTTAAACAAACATTCAGAAACCTGCTTTTCGAGACAGAACTCCAATTGCGCTTTTAAATAAAAGGAAATAAAGTTTTCAAGCCTAGCCGAGACGAAAAATTAATTTATTTGTCATTCTCATTAAATAGTTTTTAGCCCATGATCATAAACGCCTTATAAATCTAATAATGAAGTGTGGTTTTATTATCGTTAAAAAAGAGACCACACAATTAGTTTGCTTTAGAATTTTGTAGCTTAACCAAACAGTCGATCATTTTTTCAGAAATTTAGGCGGTAAGGAATATTTCGAGCCACACATTCGAAGTATGCTTATGCGAAAGATTCACAAAATATTTACTCAGCAGATACATTAGTCATTATCTTCATTTTTGGAATTTAAATGATCCCTTCCTGATTAGTTCTGTGTCATCAGCTGAAATCACACAATCTTTTGCGGAACTTTATGAAATGAATTCTGTGTTTATAAAAGTTCACTACTCTTTTACCAAATGTTGCAATCTCCAATCCTTCACTGTGAGAATATTTATGCGTTCCATTCCTTAAAACTTGTTTTTCTTTTTGCATCATTTATTGGTTCGCATTGGTTGACACACCTTAATGTTGCGTCCGAAAATGAAATTAACTAAAAATTTGTCATCATGCTGATGTCGCGTATGGTCAGTTCTTTTAAATGGCGCTCCCTTAAACAAATGAATGATAATCGGATGTTGCTCTTAGTTCGTAAGGATTATACTGATATGAAATGTTTGAATTGCTGATGGTAGGATATCTACCATTCTTCAAATTTTCAAATTGTCCAATGTTTAGGTATTGTCCGCGTAAACACGCTCTTTTACGTAACCCCACAAAAAAAATCTAACGACGTCAAATTGCATGATCTTGGTGGCCAATTGACGTCTCCAAAATGCGAAACAACGTTTGCTAGAAACTATTATGAAATAAAGCCAAAATCGGTCGTGTTGTGTGTCTTGTTGTACCGTTTTGTTAAAATCACATATCGTTCAGTTCATAATTTTGTACTGCAGGCCAAAAATGTTGCTTATCACATGGCCGCAGTGATCTGAATTGAATTCACTAACAAAAGCAATATTTTCGGCAGTGCTTGCAATGCGATGATGTACAGGCCTCACCATATTTGTGAATTTTCCAGATATCTTTTTGGTACTTTAGGTGTTTTAGAACGGCACTTCCAAGACATCCTAAGTACTGCATGGGGTTCTGGATGCCCAATTCCGGACATGCTGCGCGCCTTTCCATGTTATCTATGGCGCATTATAATTTCCCCAAACACACCGTACCGACATCGTATCTCTGAAGAATATATAACAAAAACAAAGCTTTTAAATTCGCATTTATAAGCTTATAATCACTACTTCACTAATTGACTACAAACAACATTCATTCATAAGACTACAAAATCATTCATAATCTGTCAACGCTACCGATGTGTGGCCGCTACTTGATGGGAATCATACCTAAAAACCAGTTGTAAGCTAATTTATCTCCCCGACAGCGATGCTGTCTATTCACACTACCCAGTGCGAAGACAGAACGATGACGTATTGAATTTGATGCATGTGTATGAGTAGGAATTTCCAAAACCCCCCAATTGAATTCTTAACTGAAGTGACTAATCTGTGGTTAAACCTTAACGCACGATTGGCTAAAAGAAAAGGCATATCTTGCTTTGTTTTCAGCTGGCACATAAGTAAAAATTTCACAGAAACTTATTTGATGTGTCATAATTAATTAACGGCAAATTCTTTCATTTCGCTTTTCGGAAACACTGAATGCTCTGTAGAATCTGATTTACCAACAGCTTTCAGTGGTATCTGAATGTGAATATTTGCCTAAATGTTTGATTTGTTTTACTTTGACTAAAATTGATTTCATGCTTCCATAGGTTCAATGGCCGTCATTAGAGAGTTCAGTTATTAGACTTTTATGGAAACCCGGTTTCCTTGTCTTCTTATTTTTAGGTGGCGACTGGAATAGACATCCTTATCTATTATACGCCGCCCGTAGAAAATAATTTCAAGCGCTACGATCTTCTGCGCTTCTTCTCCAATTCGCCACACCAAGTTTTAAAAGTGTGTCAAAAGCTTGGTCCTTCCAACGGAGTTATGGTCGCCCTCTTCTGCACCGCCCATCGAGTTCGTTGTCAAAAACTTTCCATGCCGGAGCATTTGGGTCTATCCGCACAACATGACCCAGCCAACGCAATCGCTGTACACGAGTATTAATGCGTTTGGCCACGCCGATGTCAGCATATAGCCCTGTACAGCTCATTGTTCATGCGACGCCCGCCAGTTTACTATTTTCCGGAAATCCGGATTCCGGTTAATGGATCAACAAGAAAACAAGTTATTACCTCCATTATTCAGAATGTTATATCTACACTTAAAACAACGAAGGCATATGCGTTTAGATGCGGTCAAAAATATAGAGCACCAAGTATCTCTTGACCAAATGGCAAATGGTAGCACCCTTTCAAATTGATAAATTGTCCGAAATTCAATTTTTTGCTCATAATTCGTACTTCGTAGACTTTAGTAACCTAAATTTTGTCTATTGTGTTGATTTATAGTGCTTCAGAGAAATTGAAAAAAAATCGGCTGACCAATCGCACCCCTTTCGATACCTGCCATACAAATGACCGATCTAATCCATACATTCTTAGATTCATGTCTTTTATTTAGTATGCGAGTATATTAAGCTTTTGGCAAAGTTGAGTTTCGGAATGAAAACGAGCAGCCTTCCTATATCGTTTCTGGTACCTCCCATATAAGTTATGCAATTTTCCGAATTTCAATTTTTCCCCTGTAATTCGTACTTCGTAGACAGCAGCGACTTGAATTTGAGACCAATGCTTTGATATATAATTAGTGATAAATCCTGAAAATCGACCAGCATATAGCCTTGGTATCCATACCGTACAAATGAGCGATTTAACCTATAGTATTCTTAAATACGTATCTTCCATTTGTTGCCACTGAATCCATTCGAATTTAATACAAGTTAAGCGTTCGTTGAAACGTTGTCCGGGAATGAAAGTAGGTCGCATTGCCTGATACCCAAACAAATTAGGCAGTATTCCAAAATTCAAGTTTTCAATATAACTCCTAACATGTTGATTGCAGAGATCCGAATTTTTTTCTACAGCCTTGCTCAACAATTCTAGGTAAAATTTGAGAAAACCGTCCGGCTGACATTGTTTTGTCAGTAACTCCCTTAGAAATTTTTGATTAACCTCTTCATTTATAGATTATACCTGTCATATTTTCTACACAGTTGCCTTAAATTCAGTCAAATTACGTATGCCTTAAAGGTGTGTTTAAGTAGTGTCTGATAATGAAAATGGACCGCACACTTGCACACCCTCTGTCACCAAATTTTCCAAAATTCAACTTTTTCCACGTGCCATCTAAATTGGTAGACTGCAACAACACAAATTTTTGTTCATTAATATGCTTTATAGTGTTAGGCAAAATTTGAGAAAAACGACCAAGGGGCGTGGTTACACTTCATGTGCCTCCCATACACAAATGACCGATTTAATACGGTCATATTCTTAATTTCATATTTTTCAAATACTTGCATTAAATACTTGCATGAAATTTGGCGCACAGCATGCATTTGATAAACTTAGTTCTAAGAATGAAAATGAACTGCGTCCACTCAAGTACTTCCCATGCAAATTAACATATTTATCGAAATTTAGTTTTCTGTTTGTAAATCCTAATTTGTAGACTGCAGTAACCGAAATTTCTATCATTTCCATTACGTTCTAATGCATGATTAACACAATTGTTCTAGAACCTGCCATATAAATTTCCTTATTTAACGTATGCATTATTAGCGTCACGCCTTTCATTTTCTTGTACAGGGTTACCCATTTAGTGGTTTCAAAACCACCGGTCTGGTAGGCCTGTCAGCTGCTAAATACCTGTCATCTGAAGTATTACTTATATAGTGAAAGATTTGCCAGTTGCGAATGTAGATCGTTTAACAAGCGAAAAACGCGCTTAAAAATAGTTAAAACTAACTATAAAATTGGACTCGTTGCATAATTTTAGCAAATTTTAAAAAACAAATTAATTTTCTTTAATAATTAAAACGCAAGTAATTTAAATACTTGTCATCATTGTCGGATCCTTCGTTGATACTATTGTCGCTGCCATATTCGGAAGAGCCTTCTTCGCTGGCCTTAAATTTTTCCTGACGATCCATAAAGTTTTGACGATGTCTTGTCTTCTTCCATGAGTAATAATAAAGGGTGATTTTTTTAATCGTAGTTTTTTTTTTTTAAATATGGAATAAAACACTCAAATTTGCATGATATATTAAATTTGTTTTATTGGAATCGATAAATTGGTCTTTGCCATTTATTTTTTGAAAATAACTGCATGCAAATGCTGTCCGCGGATCCGTTTTAAAATGTCCGTTTGGAAGGTCCAATTTTTCGTCACTTTTTCGAGCATTTCGACCTGTATTTCACGGATAACGCGTGTTATGTTATCTTGTAAGGCTTCAATAGTGTTCGGCTTGTCCACATAGACCAACGACTTGACATAACGAAATAATCAAGAGGCGTTAAATCGCAAGATCTTGGGGGCCAAATCGAGAGATAAGCTGCTCACCAAATTCATCCCTCAACATATCCATTGTTTCACGAGCACGAGGCATGTTGCATCGTCCTAATGAAACCACATGTCAACCAAGTTCAATTCAGCCAATTGAGGTAAAAAAAGTCGCGTATCTTGGCTCGATATCGTTCGTCGTTGACGTCAACGTTTCTTCGACGGCCGTCTTTGAAGAAAAATGGACCGATGATGCCACCAGCCCATAAACCACATCAGACTGTCGTTTTTTCGGGATGCATCGGTAATTCAAGTATGCCATGCGGCTGTTCATCACTGCAGATGCGAGAGTTTTGCTTGCGTACGTATCCGTTCAGCAAGAAATGAGCCTCATCGCTGAACACAATTTTTCGATAAAACTGCGGATTTTCATTAAGTTTTTGTAAGGCCCATTCACCAAAAATTAGACATTGTGGTAGGTCATTCGTCATTCCATGATTAAATGGCAGAGTATACTGTACACTTTTCACTTTGACAGATGATGTTTGGACGTCATTACCAAAAAATGCTGCCAACCTGCGAAACTATAATCTTAAAAAAGCACCCCATATTTTACCAAACTAGCAACTGATTTATCTGACAACATTTGACTTGTGCGAGGATCTACCATGGAATTGAAATGATTCTTCAAATAGGACTATCCTCGACAGTCCACTTATCAGGGAATGGTCTTTGATATGTTAGAAATTTCCAATTACATATTCTAAGCTCAGGGTTCTTTTCACATTAGTGAAAAGTGTCTTCTCTCTTTCTTTTCTTTTTTTTCAGTGTTATTTATTGCAAGTGCCGTACTGATGGCCCGATGAGATGTAGCTGTATATTTTAGCTCTATTCCAGCTCTAAGCTTTCAAGCTTCGTGAGGGTCCTTGTTTTGATTGGTTTTATACATACTTAGCTGTATACACACAATATAATCTATCATCAAACATGCACTCATTCACTATCATCTATCTTCAAAGTATTTGTTAGTCAAGAATAGCATATTTTAATTCTCATAAATTTACAATGAAATAAGGCATAAATTTTAAATTTTAAAATTATTTAAATACATCTGTTTTTTTTTCAAATACCAAATAATTTGCATGAGAAGTAACTACGACTATATCGTATTTTTACCTACAATTGTTAACAGCTTGACCTAATTCTTGACATGAATCGACGTATAGTATTAAACATGCGAATCGCCACTGTGCCAAATGAATCTCACTCATACGTGAAACAAATCCAGTAA
>JAHXMU010000380.1:185884-212408 GCA_019455685.1 Philornis downsi | reverse complement strand
TTTTTTTATGTTTCGTAGTTTTTTTTTAATTGAATATTTAAACCGCCAACACCCTTATGGCCCACCCTGTATATAGACTCATTTCCTCGGGTAAAGGTATATAGTTGTTCGATGATATTTAAATTTTTTAATTTAAAATTTTGGCCAAAAATTCGCTCAATGACAGCTCAGTGAGATGGTGTGTTATTACGGTTCGAAATTCATGAATTTTGTACCCAAAAATCTAGCTCTGCATAACACACAAATAATATTCATTTTTTTGATTGTCCGATCTTCTGGCCAGAAATCCGGGTACACAACATAAGGATAATCGAAGAAAACAATCAGCATTACCTTTTCCTTTGACCGATTTTGATGCAATTTGTTCGGTTTCGACTCAATTGGAGAACTTATTCCAACATATGTTGACTGGTTTGCTTGTCAGATTCTTCAAGCCATGTCTTGTATAATTCGATTCAGTTTTTGAAGAAATTTAAAAAGCTTGTATTAGTTCGAATGATTCTCTCCATTATATTCTACATTTGCTGATGATGAATTTGCTGGAAAAATTACAAAAATGGCTCATCTCTTCTACAATCGCATTCAATTCTTACATATGCAAATTTTGCCCATGGTGCCGATTTTGGCCTATTTTGAACATAAGCCGTTCTATAAAACACCCTTAAAACAAATTTCAGCCTCCTACTGCGGGCGGTGTGACCTCAACCATGCTTTCAAGGAACAAGCGGTGTAACGTACAGGGTGGCCCAAAATGTCCGAAGTGGTGTGAATTGCTTATAACTTTTTATTTAAGACATATTTTTTTAATTTTTTTTTTTTAATACAGTAAATTTATGAGGAATATTTTTAGATTAGTTATTAAAAATGATATCCCGCAAGTGGTGGCCATTTTCTGCTTCGCACAGATGTGCTCTTTCCAACACATTTTCCATGATCTTTCGTAAAATTTCCGGTGTTATGTTGTTAATTTCGTCTCGAATATTGGATTTTAATTCGCCAATAGTCCTGGGCTTATTAACATAAATTTTCCCTTTTAAACAACTCCAAAGGAAAAAGTCTGGAGCGGTTAAATGCGGGGAAATCCGGGGGCCAATTAAAATTGCTTGTACGCGAAATTATTCTTTCACCAAATATGTCGCGTAAAAGTGCCATTGTGGCCCTCGCAGTGTGCGCTGTGGCTGCATCCTGTTGGAACCATATTTGCGGATGGTTTTCCACGGCTGGCCTTACAAAATTTTCCAACATGGCCCGATATCGATCAGCATTGATGGAAATGGCAACACCTCGTTCATTTTCAAAAAAATATGGGCCAATGATCTTTCTGAAGAAACACCGCACCAAACACTTAACTGGGTGTAATTGTCGTTGATGAAGTACTCTCGGGTTTTCCGTAGCTCATATCCTACAGTTTTGCTTGTTAACGAACCCATTTAATTGGAAATGGGCTTCGCCACTCATAACTAAGTTATGAATAAAATTGGGATTCTCTTGTGCTTTTTGCTGGAAATAAATTGCATAGTCAAGTCGTTGCTGGTAATCTGTCGGTTTCAATTCTTGGACAATTTGAATTTTGTATGGAAACATTCTTATGCTATGCAAAATTCGCTGCTGCGACCCTCTTGAGATGCCAAGTTGTGTCGAACGTCTCCTGGTTGACGTTTGTGGATCCTCCTGAATACTCTCCTGTACCACTTGAATATTGTCATCCGTGTGAACCGTTCGTCGTCTGCCAGCACCAGGAAGGTTTCTTACTGCTCCTTGTTCTCGAAAATTTGCAACAAGACGGTTTATTGTTGACTGAGAGGGTGCAAGCCGCACATTAAATTGACGACAGTATGCACGTTGAGTCAACACAATGGACCGTTGATTTACAAAGTAAATTTCAACGATTTGGGACGTTATTCAGTTGTGTATTGCTCCATTATAAATTCTCCAAGTCTTCTTTACAAAATACTAAAAAGAAAAGAAAAAAAAATTATAATAAAAAAGTTATAAGGAATTCACACCACTTCGTTCAGTCTGGGCCACCCTGTATATACATGCTTAGATGGACTTAGATTTTTTTACTTTATAAGGACATTAAAATAGAAAGGAAAACAAAAAAATAAAACAACTAAATTGTTGCTCATCGTTTTAGTTTAAGTACTTTTAATACTTCCATAGCTTTCTACACCTTTTTATGATTTCGACAATTTTGAAATGTACACAAAATTAAAACGAGTTGTAATTTATTTTAATTAAACATGCAAATACTTGTAATACGAGGTGTGTTCAAACAAATAACGTGAATTTTCATTTTACTCAAAAAATATTTATTTATTCATCAATTTCTGTTTGATCTCCTTCAAAATAGTCCCCCTCAGATATACACTCAGATACACTTATGCCAGCGTTTTTTCCAATTCTTGATCCTCGTAATGGTATAATAAATATTTTGTGTTTTACTGATTACCTCCCAGCACTTTTTCGATATAATGTAGGGAAATATTGTTGGTAAATGATATCGTTTTCCCAAAAGGATTATATGAAAATGTAATTTTACAACAATATCTTTTACAGTCAATGTAATAATCTTTAAAGATAGCACTGTCTTTTTCGATATTTATCGTATTTGACTGTACTGAATTTCTATAACCATGCCCTTCCGGGAAATGTATAACATTTCCTTCCATTTGAGAAGACAATAGTCTCGCTTCCCGTAACCTTACAGAGTTGCCGGACACATAATGTTTTACATGCGTACGGCATCCTTTAGTCCAAACTCCAAATAACTAAATCAAATGGCATCTTCATAATTTTTTTTTATCAATACTGTTATAATTAATATTAAATATAAAGAAGGCTCGGCAAATCACTGTTTCATGTAGGTTGGCGTAGTTCATGTGCATCGCAATGAAATTTCCGCAAAATGTCACAAACACGCAAATCAGCAGCGGTCTGAATGAAATGAGATAAAGCATACATACGAATATATATTTAAATGTACACACACGAGACATATTCATAAGCTTGTATATGCATATAAAATTATTCAAGTTACTTATAAGCCAATGCACATTAACTTTTGCATATGGCTGGTCCGTAGAGGTGTTTATACTGGGTTATCCATTTTTCGGTTTCAAAAGTGAAGTCAAATAAAGCACACACAAAGCTATGATTTCGATGAAACTTCTATTTCATTTCTAAGCTTGGACCTTGCCATTATGTATGAAATACGATGTCATTTAAATGACCACCTCTGGATTGGTTGCAGCAGTGAATCCTTTTGAAGTGGTTGTCGACCACTTTTTTACACATTTCTGACGATATCTCGGCGATAACTTGACGATTGTTGGTTTCCAAATGGTCCAATGTTTTGAGATTATCAGTGTAAACACGGTATTTAACATAGCCCCACAAAAAAAAAGTCTAACGGCGTCAAATCACATGATCTTTGGTGGCCAATTGACGGCGCCAAAACGTGAACTTACGCATTACTTCTCATGCGATGGAGCCAAAATCGGTCGTGTAGTGTGGCTTGTGACTCGGTCTTTTTGAAACCACATATGATCCAGTTCACAGTTTTCAATTGCAGACCAAAAATAAAAGTGGGTTATCAGCCAAAGCGTTCTGAATTAAAAGTCGGATTATCCACCACACTTTCACCAACAGAAGCGATATTTTTGTCAGGGTGTACATTGCGATGATGTTCAGGCCTGACCACATCTGTAAGGCTTCGAGTCTCTTTAAATTTCTTTATAATCTTGCCAATTCGTTGCTCAGTAAGTCGATTATGACGACCATAATTACCTCGTAATGCACGAAAAGTAGCCACGTTTGAATCACCACTTTTGTAGTAAGTTTTAACTATTTTTATTCCGTCTTCGGTTGTTAAACGATCCATATTCGCAAATGGTTAACCTTTAGATTACTGGCTTTTGAAGTACTATTGAAACTTTGTGTGACGAATTGGCGGAGAAGCTCAGAAGATCGAAGCGTTTGGAATTATTTTCTACGGTCCGCGTATAATAGATAAGCATGTCTATTCCAGTCGCTACCTAAAAAGAAGAAGAAGATTGCAGGTATTTAATAGCTGACAGCCTTGCCCCAGACTGGCGGTTTTGAAACCACTAAATGGATAACACTGTACATTAATGAAAGTTATATTTTCGTAAATCATGAATGTGGGAGATCAGCATTGCGATGCTGGTCTTTAGTTTCTAACAGAAATATTTACAAGCAAACCCTGTAACATTTTTTCATGCATAGTTCTAAGACGCTGTGTTTTTTCCATTTCCATTTAATTACCCTCTGTTCGCATTATAGGCTTTCTGATATTTAGATGTAAAAATATTCTCAATTGATTAAGTTCACGATAATAAATTTGGGACTTTTGTGATATTTACAATATCGGAGGAAACCCGTGTTTCTGTATCAACCTGAATTGAATTAGCGTAAGCTTAAACCTTTATGTTCGCTCCTCTAAGGAATGACTGCTACAATATTCCCTAGTAAAGCAAACTGATATCATCATTTATAAAAATCAATTCCCATAAATGATATATGAAAGAGCTTTTCCTATTCAGCGAACTTACAAGCATTCTATTTTTAGACTCACTCAAATGGGGCGGACAATTTAACGATGATTCCGAATGTTATAGTTTGCGTTTACCAGATTTGTGGATTACGCGACCACTCGAACGTGGCTGTCTGGTGGATTGAACCCACGATTTTGCGAACGATAATCGCGTGTACTAACTATCGCGCCGAGATCGGTATTCGTCGTCATTTATATTGCTTCTAAAATGTAAATGTGACAGTTTTTGGGTTTCATTATGACTATCTTGATTTCTGATTGATGATGATGATTGATTTCTTCATCCATCGGAAAAATTTTTCTAGTGTTCACGATGCATCCATGACGCAAACAATTTTTGTTTTCGTCTTCTTCACTCTGGACTTCATCAACACCGCACCTGCATCGTCAGTCGAAGGTTTTGGAGGCTTTCACCATCTACATATAACTTTTACATGGCCGCAAAGACTTTTTCCACAGGCTTGAACACATGACGAAATACGTAAAGAATGATAAATTGCATTTCTTGCTGCATCGACCAGGAATCTCTACTGATACTGTTATTTATTATGTATCTTTTTTTTTACATCCATTTCAAATTGTCTTTCCAAAAATTAAAGCGATATATTATGGGACTGTGCCAAATAGTACGAAATTTGTATACTTTCTCCCAAAGGAATGAAGGTATACTTATAATATGTGATAGGGCAAACATGTAACATCCAGACGGAAGCGCCTCGGATACCGAGTATCTTTTGATCAAATATGTTTCATGCCTTCCTTGGCACATCTGGGCACCGATCAATTCCTTTACCTTCCCTACAAATTGAGTGATTTCGCGAAATGAAATTTTTTCCCTGTTACTTCTCACACATAGACTGGTTTGTAGTGCTTGACAGAATTTGAGAAAATAGACCGACTAACTACGTCTCTTCTAGCACCTCATATAAAAATTATCGTTTTAAGTCATACATATATTTTTCGGTTCATATCTTTTATTTGGTTGCATTAAATTCACTCAAATTTGGTAGAAGTTTGTTAAAGCATAGCGTATTGCTACTACTCTTTTAATACCTCGTATGCAAATTGACCGGTTTCAATCAATTCTTCATAATTTCCAATTAGTAGCCTGCAGTTGCGTAGATTTTTGTCCATTGTATCGATTAATAGCTCTTTGTGTTGGAACTATTTGTGTCGGCTAACTATCCCCTTTCTGGTACCTTCCATACTAAAGACCGATTTGACTTATGTGTTCTTCGTTTCATGATATTTGAGTAGTCGTACCGAACTCAATCAAATTTGGTGCAAGCCTTGCGTTTTGATCAACTCATATCTAAGAATGAAAATTTAGGACATTGTAAGCTCGTCTGGTATCTCCCATACAAATCGACTGATTTATTGGAATTTAGTTTACCCTCTGTAGTCCCCAATTTCAAGATTGCAGCTACTTTATCAACTATACTGCATTATTCGTATATTGCATGATAAAATTTAAAAATATCGATTAGCCAACCAAGCGCTCTCTAGTAACTCCCAACAAATTACGTAATTTCATCAGAAAAACTCGTCCCGAAACTAGCCGATTTGAGGTGTAGATGGTGCCAGTAGTTTGAAAAAAGTTATTTTGGTGAAAATTGGCAACCTTATAAAACATATTTTTTAAGTTTCAACGCGCCACGTTGTTTAGTATTTGTATTTGAGCCATCAAAAGTAAACGATCTCAGTGCATTAGAAAACATGGAAAAAATTGGCCACCGTTATGAAATTCAATGTTTGATTCAATTTGAAAGCTTTCAGTCCAACAATTATTTACGACTGTAAAATATTGGGTAGCAGAGTTTCAACGAGACCGTACGAGCTGCCAAGATGAACACCGACCAATTGCGGTATCCACTTCAGACACGGTTAATAAAATCCACAAAATGGTACTACACGATCATCGGCTGAAGGTTCCTGAGCTAACTGAAGTGACAGGAAAAAGTGCTACATATTGTATATTGATAGAAGATTTAAAGATGAAAATGAATTGTGCGCAAGATGGGTGCCGCGTTTGCTTTCAATAGAGAAAAAACAGCGTCATGAAGATATTTCAGTAGAGTGTTTAGCGATGTTTCACAGCAATAAATCCAAATTTTTGCGTCGATTTATAACCATGAATAACATGGATCCACCACTTCACACTTACGATAAAGGAAGAATCAAAGTAGTGGACTGGAATGGGAGAATCATGTCCAAAGAAGGCGAAGACGATTCCACCTGCTGGCAAGGTCATGGCGTCGGTTTCTTGGGATGGGCGTGAGTTAATTTTTTTAATTACCTTCAGAAAGGAAAACGGCGAATATTATGCTAGTTTATTGCAGTACTTAGGTGATGAAAAAGAAAGTTTGTCGAAAAAAAATGTTGTTTTATCAAGGTAATGCTTCAGGTCACACATCCACTATTGCGATATGGAAAAATTTAATTAGTTAGAGTTTGAATTGCTTCATTACGCACATTACTCGCCAGTTTTAGCTCCCTCGATATCTTTTATATTTCCAAACTTGAAAATATGGTTCGGTAACAAAAGAGCTGTCAACAATTACAAGGTGGAGTCTACGGTTGATGACTATTTTAAGGAGTTTGACAGTTCTTACTATAAACAGGATAGAGAAACTATAGAATATTGCTGGAAAGAGTGTATCGAGCTAAAAGGTGATTATGTTGAAAAATATACATTTTTTTAAATTTCTCTTCTATGATAGGTCGGCTAGTTTTGAGACCACCCTCGTATGTGAGTCTATTCACTTGACTAAAAAATCTGTACTGGTTTTTCTTTTCATTTTTTTCAATTGGATTTGTGCTCTCAGAAATAAGTGAACTAATTTTGAGTGAAAACGAACTTAAATTAAGTAAAATTGGCCTCTATATGGCGCCAAGTATCGCCTTATTCAAAATAAAATTAAAATTAAAAATAAATTAAAAGAAAAAAATTTTTTAACAGGGTGAACTGACTCACATATAAGATAATTATTGGAGGAAATTATTCGTTCTTATTTTAAGTACGTTCTGTTTTCAGGTGTATTCAGATCAAGTAAAATTTAGTGGATTTAAATTTCACCTACTCATTTCAAGTAAAATTTACTTTATCCGATTTGATGTACTTATTTTAAGTATGTTTTCAATCCAAATTCAGTATGAGCTTTTTTTTTTGACGGTGCTAAAAAATCGCCTCCAACTCCTATCAAATTTGCCGGAATCTAATTTCGTCGTCTTGTTTGTCAGTACCCGATTTCATTTACAGAGTGGTTGGACAACAACAAACCGCAACCGCATTGGTTATTACGGCCAATTCGACCGTAACCGGCAACCGAATTTTTCTGTTTTTCAACGGAATTTTCAACAGAATTTTATGCTGGGTTACCATATATTTTTATACTCAGATATACATACATATGTATGTATGTACGTATGTATATTAAATCTTTATATGTAAATAGGTACGAATTCAAATCTGGCACGTGAATTTTATGTAAATTAACACATAATATCGCACTAACTAAATGAACATTTATGTCATCATGTGCAACAAATCGAATACATCGCTCGCACATGCAACGCTGTGTTTTCATTCGGGGGTGTGAAACACAATAATCTTAATTAACATTAACAGTGCCAATGATGATGATGATGGTGGCGGCGATGATGGTGATAGTGGCAATGCACCATCGCCATCACCAGGAATGCTTCCAAAATAGATTAAATTTCACATGAATAAATTTCCATAAATTTTGTTGCTCTGGCTGCATTCGATGTTCTACAAAACGAAACCTTGACTGAGTTATTGTGTTGGCATTTCATAGCTGATACGAGGAAATACGCCATGCAATTTATAAAACATATTATCACATTAATTTCACAACGATTTGCTTGCGAGAATTTCTTAAATATTTCACATAGGCAATATAAGACACAACAAACAATGTGAAATGTTGATAATTATTGAAGAAAACTCATCAATCATTCATTTTATGACAATGAAAGGCTGATGATGTCGACGATGACGATGCTTATCCTTCGTGAGATGTTAACTCTCAAATTTGGCAAATAATTTATTAAATCTGTCAATTAAACAGTAATCTTATAATAACCGCAATTTGCTTTACAACATCTGCAGAGGTGGTAATTATAAATTTGAATTGAAATTACATTTTGAGATTATGAAATGACTAACAGTGCGATGTACATTTCATTGTTAATGATATTTGTAATTCGTTTGAATCACAATTAAAGGCAATTATTATTAAATAAATTAAAATTAAAAGTCTAAATATTGTGATATTGCATTGCCATTGAATTGAACGACACATTAAAATTGTTATTTACTTGTAGCTCAAAATTATTATTTAATTACATAATATACTTTCACCCGATGGAATGAAGATATATATCATCTAACATGGCATTGTTATGACGTACAGGAAGGATCAAATATGTTTTAGAACTTTTCAGGTCGAATGAACGAACTCCCTCTCTCTGGCTAGCTGGCTGATAGGCACAATAACTGCCGTAAATCTTTACAAAACTTCTCAGAACATCACACAATAAGATCGGTATTTTAAATGAGATATATCGCATTTGACCGATTATCCGAAATTGCGTTTATCCCCTGTCATTCATATTCGTAAACTGCAGTAATGTAAATTTTTGTCCATTCTGCTGCTTTACAATGCTAGACAAAATTTACAAAAAACTTACCAATTAAACAGAACCTTTCTAGATCCGAGTCTTCGGTTGGACCAGGCATTACACATACAATCATTGCGACAATAGAATCAAGCCTTATATCTATTATCGCATAAACAAACTGGTTCCCCATATTTGGATCGGGAGATAATCAAGTAGCAATATGAATATCTTCATGGAAGAATCTGGTTTCAATTACCATACGAAAATAACCATTCTGGATCTGTTATTGAAACTGGTGCTATGCGAACTAAATTCTTCAAGTATTGGACTGAGAGCACCTTCCTTTCCCGAAGATACTGATCGATACAGACTACTTTCTGTACAAAATGTAGTACCGAGAATCGATCATTTAAAAAACTCATTTAAAAGGATTGTCAGAATTATTTTTGTCGCTAAATTCGCACAATCGTCCTCTGTATTGATGCAAAATTTTAAGCAATTTGTCATTAATTTTGTTTAATTTTGGTGTGATTTTTGCATCGGATGAAAATATCGAACAAAGAATTTGTTTTAAATTTTGTATAGGAAAAGGAATTTCATGCACCGAATGTCTAAAAATTCTACTCTAGGCTTACGGTGAATCGACCGTATCAAAAATACAAGCAAGGGAATGATAGAGTGGATTTAACAGCGATCAAGATGTTATAGAAGATTTGACTCAATGTGATCGGCCATTAACGTCTTCAAGTGAAGTCAACATCGATAATGTGAACAAAATGGTAACTGGAAATCTTCATTTAAGTTTATGCAAGATAGAATCAGTTCATACCATTCTACACGATTGGTTGGCTATATAGCGCGTTGCGGCTCGACTAAATTAGCCCACAACTTTTTTAAAACGCAATCGCGTAAAAGTCGCTAAAGTTATACTAATACAAGTTCATTTTGAATCCACTTTCACAAAAGTCCACATTGACATTGAGTAAACAAGCTTCGGAATTGCGCCTTCCAACTGCGAAGAAACTGAAAATACGCCATAGTCGATCAGAGGTCAAGGTAATGCTGCCCGTTTTCTTTGGTTATCGCTGTGTTGTGCACTCAAAATTCTAGCCAGAAATTCAGAGAGAAAATTAAGAATATTATTTGGCCGTTTATCGACGTTTGTTTGTGATAGCAAATTCGGCGAAAAATGCCAGATTTGTGGAAAAGAAATTCATGATTTCCGTAGTGCGACAAAACACAAATGTATTTTTGGTCAAAAATATCATCGGACAACTATCGTGTTCGCAAAAACACAATACGCCATTTCGATAGAAGACTCGAAAGAAAATCCGCGTCCAGAACAGGTCTTTTCCGGAAAATGCTTATGAAAAATGTTTTTTGTGATTGAATTATTCGTTATCATAATTGTGTAATCTCAGAAGGGACTCAATTTGAAAACGTTGTAATAAATTTGAATGAATAGTAAATATTTCATATTTTATTAACCAACTCCCGTTACAATTTTAACAGATTTTGGTTTGGCTTTGGCACCAATTATGGACAAAAGCTTAACAAATATCATTGAAGAAGCATCCTTTGATGATTGGATTTTTCTTTGGCATAAATGTATTATTTCGGACGGAGTTCAATTTAAATACAATGAAATTGAATGAATTATATAATAATAAGAGACTCCAAGAATTTTTTTATTCAATGTATTTCATTTATTTATTTATTTATTTATTTTTTTTTTTTGTTATTGTATAGAAAATCTAATTTCATTTTATATACCTTTAGCTAAATGGTTTTGAAGATGATAGACCGTAAATGATTTCCATGTTCATTCCCGCATATGCGATATCTGATCAGAAAGTTATTCATTTCGGCCTGAAAGGGTTGAGTCGGGATCGCCTGAATTATTGCTTGAATTGAAACAGTCAATTTCTTTGGTTTCGTATTGTACACCTCTTGCTTGACATAGCCGCATAAAAAAAGTTTGGTGAAGTCAGGCTAGGTAGCCTTGGAAAAGTGAAGTTTCTGGATATTCATTTGTTTGGGAATTTTCGTTGGTGCACCACCATAACCGGTCTGGCTATGTGTGCAGTTACTCCACTTCTTCGGCTTAGTTCTGGGCAAAACAATTCCCTCAACATCTTCAAATAACGGTCCCCATTGGCGGGTAATGGTAGCAAGATTAGTGCGCCACCTCGTACATATATTATGTTTTAAAGACTTCTTTCTTGACTGCTTTCTTGACCGAATCTAATTGCAATGTAATGTTGCAGTCTAGCAAAGCAATAGGCCTTACCAAGTATAACAATTTTCACGAAGATTTATGATGAATATAGAGTCTGCCAGACACAGTCCAACCAGACGCCTAGTCGGGCAAAAGGACAAAGCTCCATCGAATTAAAAAGTCATGAAATGCATTTGGTACTTTAAACGCTTGTTTTGGATGTTATATTTTGCCATATCAAGTGTCACGCTATATTTTCGTTTTGGGCAAAAATATGGATTGAAAGGCCACTTTACATTTAAATTCGTTAGTTAAATATTATAAATTTGTTTTAACCCAGTGACCCACAGTTGCTTTAATATGTACTACTATTTATTTTGCATATTCCAAAGTTCTCTTTTCCTAATAGAAATAAAAAAGATCACTTTAAGAGTTTTCATGACTATCATTTCAACCCATTTTAACTTTTCTGAAATATTTTGGTGCCATTAAGTGCAGTGGTAAAAGTAATGGCAGGTCAGTTATGCATCCAGTATTTAGAATCTACCGCCACTACAACTAATCATCGCAGGTAGACTCTGAATATTGGCGTCAAACGATTTAATTACTCATTTTGTGTCATATAGTTTACAAAATCATGTAGACAGACATTCCAACTGCTATATAAAAAAAAACTTTTTCTTCTAAAAGCGCAGTTAGGGATTTTTCATTCTTTCCCATAATTTGCCATATTTCATTCGAGAAAGCCGTTGAAGCGAGGTGTACTCGTATTCTAATGTGACCCTTCAACTAATTGTTGATTCTTCCCTTCCAGAATTTTAGTTACCAAATTACGTTGATGTTTGCAGTCCGCGTCGCACCTCCATAAGGTACCTCGAAGGTTGAGGATGTGGAACGATGAGTCTACAGCCCAGAAATATGTCTTAAAATATCTTTAATGCCTCAGTCCATAGTGGACAGCTCGCTTAAGTTGGACGATATCGTAATAGCTAATGAAGTGAGAGTTATTGCTTGGCTATTCACAAAATCGCTTTACAACAAGCCAGAATGGACTAGTAAAACATCACAAATATTTGTACTTCCCTTCTCTTTCAAATGTCGATGAAATCGTCAAGAAATCGCCAAGTTCGACCGTCATACGAGCAGTATTTCGATTCCCCAGCAGTTGAACATTGCACAAAGAACCGTTTGGAATCAATTGAAGAAGGCCAGATCTATAAACTTCACACGAGTTAACGAAAAAAAAACACTTTAACCGAATTTCCCTCTGCGAATAACACCAAAATTGATCCATTTATAAAGCGAGGTGATGAGTGATAAAAGGTGAATCGCTTACGACAATGTCGAGTGAAAACGTTCGTGGCAGAACCGCGGCGAGCTGGCGCAAACGCCATCCAATCAGAATTGATGCTCAGGGATTGGTGGGATTGGCAGATAATCATCTGATATGATCTCAATGGCAAAACTTTTAGTTGAACCATCTTTTACCAATAAGATTGTGAATGGTGAATGATTTTGCTGGTGAAAAACTTGCCCCATGAGAAGCCTATGAAAATGGACTATCCTAAGTCGTAGGTTTCTATAAGAGAGTCACATTGGAATTATTTTAAAAATGGCAACTTGTATTCGGATAACTCGGCAAATCGAATTATTCTAACTAAGCTGAATAATGCCTTCAATGCCATGCAAAAATAATACAAATATTTTTATTACATCTTATATTTTAGTTCACTTGACGGCAATTTTGTGTGCCGGTTAGATCACAAATCACCAAACAGTCATTTCGTGATGTTGGGGCAACAAACATTCAGAATAACTCTAAGTCGCCACATCTGGCATCACTGATCAGCAGCAAGTAACCAAAAAAATCTCTTATTGGTTCTCTCTATGTTACTTTTTATGAACGCTCTAATGATAAGCTCTCTCACTCTTTACTTCATTGCGTTCCACAAACAAATTCATATAGGAGAATAATCATGATCAGAACTACGCGTGAGAATCGGTTATTTTGTTTACCAACGGATCAATTGCACACAATGATGACGAGAATGGATGCACCCGCAATAGAATGAGTCTTGTACGACGATATCAGCTGTTCGTTTGCTAACTGATTAGACTTGTACGTACATTGACTTTTGGAGAGGCTACGCAATACTCACTCGTGCATGTGTTTAGCTATACGTGAATATTATTGTATGATATTTAATGCTCTTTCTTGTATTGTATCGTGGTTGTTTGGTGCTCTTTTGTGTGTTTTGCGTTCCACTTTAAAAAAAAAAAAACGGAAATTCTGCCTTTTGTTACTACAGTTGAGCTGAGACTGGGCCTGCATAACTAAAGTCAATTTAGTAATCAAACAAACGCGAGCGAAGTGGTTGGCCGGCCAAGGCGAATAACGTAGGAAAAAAAGCATCGATTGGATTTAAATTTCATTCAGTCCACATTCATTTCATTGTAAACGCGCTGCTGTATTAATTTCGTTTGCATTTTTCTTGTTCAACAACGGGGAAAAGTGTTGGAAAACCTAATTTGAATACATCGACAACGGCAAATATTCTTTCATTCATTCATACATAATAATAGGGTTCATGCCAAACGGGTGCGTGCGAGCTGAGAAATTGAATCGAGTAAACACAAAATTACACACAGAATTTCAAATCGAGTGTAAAAGAGTGCGTGTGTGAAATAATTTCCCACAACAACGACCCAGAAGAAGAAGAAAGGGTGTGTTTTCTTTGCTTTATTTAGAAAAAGAAAATCAGGCATTCTATATATCAGCCAGCTAATAAATCAATAAGGCGAATTCATTAAATTTGGAGAAATTGATGCAAAGACAAAGGCCACCCTAAGGCAAATTGAAGACATTTGATTAAGCTGCTCCCCGGGGATAGCGCAACGATTCCGAGTGATTTTCCCCGTTGTTTGTTGTGATAGTTTTGTTGTTGTTGTCGGTGTTTAAAGCGCAGTCGCAAAAAAAGTGCTGTTGCACTACAAGAAAAGCCCCAAGGAAAGTAATTGGAAAAGTGCATTCATAGTTCAAAACAATTGGAAATTTCATTTATAAAGTTCATTAATTATATCGAAATCAAATAAAATATATCACAATTTAATTTAAATACGCAAAATATTCTGCACAGTAACAAAACCGAAGCAAAAAAAAAGCAACACAATTAAATAAAGACGTAATTAATATAAAATATTATTAAAAAAAAGTCCTTTGTTTGTCCACAAAGAAACAAAGCAAAGCATTTGAATCCACATTTAATCCAACAATAACAACGACGTCGACCACCTCTGCGTAATACACTAAAAGTGTGTGCAACTAAATCTTAAGCAATTGTAAAAAATTTGAGTTATTCATAAGATTTTTATTATACGAAATCTTAAAATTATAAAAATAATCAAGTTGGAAATATCACCAAACCGCAATGTCTTCTCTGCTAACAAAAGTATTTGCGGTTTTCCTCACTCTTGCTGCAGTGCTGACTCAAACAGTTTTGGTTCAAACAAATTCTGTAGCGGCGGATTATTCAGCGAAACATTATAAACATCGGACTAATGGCAAGCAGGAATCAGCTGTTTCCGAGGATTCAATGGTGAGTACATAGGCCATTCATACTCGCCCACAAATTCGCTTAGCCCACATCACCACCAAAGGTCCGTCCACACATATGTCGACCATGTGAGGAGTTGTGCCACTCTTACCCTTATACAAACGGCATTTAATTTTATGCGACAAAATTGTCTCTCGTTCCTTTCTCAACAGAAATTTTCTACACATTCAATGTCGTCATAGCCGGCGATGCGGGTTTGTTGAACTGCCAACAACTTCACCGACCTCATCCATAGCCTTCCACACACACATAAGCAGAGTCCCCTGCTCTGTGTGGTCGGGGCTGCTATTAAAGTATCTGGCGCCGGTCTGTCGCTTATCGCCGGTTATTTTGTTTTGCTCGTGTTTACTCTTTCCAAGCAGGTTTTTCTTCCTTTCGCTTTCCATCTTCGTGTTTTTCTTTTTTGCATAGTTTGTACTCATTTTCCTTTCTTCGGGTTCTGTTTACAATCCGCCGCTGTCTTTTATCCTTGCGAGAAGGAACAAATTGAGTGTTAACTCAATGAGATTCTTTATTTGACTCATTTGTATCGGAGACCTTTGTTATCATTATGCCTAGTTAGAATTCGGGAAATTGGGAAAAGGGGAATCGAAACCACCATAACTATGCCTTAGTCAGCCAGGAGCCAAGGAATTATTTAATGATATTTCTAAAATTAGCAATAAATTATCTAGGAAAGCTTTTCCAATTTGATGAGGGATACCATCAAATCATAAAATACCCGTTTTGTTTTTGTTTTCCTATATATTTTGCCTATACTGCATTGCAGAAAACTCATTTAGTTATGGATGTGACTATTGCTTGACCATGCTGATGTATCATAAAGATATAGTTTTTTTATTTTTAGAAATATGACTAATCCTTAGATGAGCTAGAGGAAAATGTATTTTCGTTCAAAGAATGTAGTATTACTGTTTCGTGTTTTGTTCACCCAAAACATTTTTTTCTTGGTGATCATGCAATCTTCGTCGCTTGATTTCCGGTAAAGATTTGTCAAGTATTTCCACCGTAGGCAGGGGGACGAAAACTAAGTTTTCTCGTAACTTTGGGGATATTTATAAGACACCTTATAAAGCAAATTTATTCTTGATAGTCGTAAAAATCAATTTAAGCATGTCTGTCCGCCCGCGGTAGAGTCCGCGCTCAAATATCCAAATTTTTCAGAAAACCGGTACCCGAGGCTTTCGAGAAATTAACTTGCCCGAAAATACTGTTTCCTATTATTTTTTTTAACAAAAAAAAAAAAAAAAATCATGTTTCATTAAACTATCATTAGGATTTTTAATCCAACACGGTTTGGTAGAGCAAAATTCAGGAATATATCCGGTAATTTTATAAGTTTTATTTGGAGGTATTAAAAACTCGATTTTTCTTATGAAATATAATAAAATAAAAAAAAGTATAACAATGAAATCAAAAGTTAAATTCTTTTGCAATTTATTTAGAACTGTCAAGGGGAGGTTTTGCAAATTTTACGATTTTGATATCAATGATTTAATCAAATGAATGCTACATTTTTATCCTACATTTGGTAAAACTCCTAATAATTCGAATTTGGGATGGCAAAGCTTACTTCATTGTTACTGCAGCGTTTTAACCTAGATGACGGTTTTGATCCCCCTCGTCTTTGGTTAAGTAAAAGCGTTTGCCGCAAGCAACTTTAAAAGCTGGATAGACCGGAATGTGCTGCTAAAGTTTGGTTTTTACGGTTTCAGCTTTCTGATTTAGTATATGGTTACATTTTTGTTCGGTTTATTTCTTGCTCGAATACGGAAGGTCTAATTTTCGTCAGCTCCTTCCCTTTCAACTTTTTACTTGTTTACACCCTAAATATCGTACAAGAGCTTTGATATATCTCTTAATATTGTGCAACTACAATGTAAGAGTGGTGAACAATTGATTTCAGGCCTCATGCGTTCTTTATGACATGGTCCATATTTTGGACTCTTCATTCCCCGTTTTACCCCTAAAATTATATTAATATTAATTTATATTCATCCGGCGAATATCATGACAGAGGAATCTACACCCTCAACCACAAAATTCAGCAGTTTGTTCCAATCCAGTGCACTACTAGTGTAGCCTAGACATTCGTAGCTTTTAGAAATTTGAGGGGGTAAAAAAGGGACAAAAATGGTACCACCACTTAGAACAAAATGCCCATGCTATAGTTATGAAGTTTAGAGCAATTTCAGCATTATTTTTTAACTATTTGATCTCCAAGGGTAGAGACTTCGGAAAACCCCCTTTATAGCTCACCTATTCTTGTTCTAATTATTTCATATTTTAAAATCTAAACATATTAACTTAAGGAGTATCTTTTTTACACTTTGCCTGCGCTGATAGGTGAATTTACACCACAAATTTTATAAATCTAACATGGTCTAAGCGATGATATCATTTTTGTCGCCCCTTTTTCTTTCTAAACCTTCTTAAAGTTACGAATGTCGAGAAGTAGAGTAAGAGTATACATACAATTGTACTCAATTGCAGATTTACCATACAGAGCTTCGGTCATTTGTTATGACTTTTGTGCCTTTATTTACATCTATGGGAAGGAGCTTTGTAAGAAGAATATGCAGAGAATCTGTTCTGTAAGAAGAAAATGTGCTGTAATGTTGAAGATGTTGGCTTCAGTCTTTTGCGTTTTCTCCCGTTTCTACTAGTTTTGTTCCTATGCTGTAAAGGAAAAGGACACATCCAATTATGTAAATATATCGTCATTCGTTTGTTGTGGATAATGGTACCTTTTCCGTACACTGTCACCCTTACTGTACCTCCTGATAGTATGGATGTCGTGAAATGTCATTCTTACTTCCTGAATAATCTCTCAGGGAGATGAGGCTACAGATTTTCATGATTACAGACTTAACCAATTTGTCTGACCATAGGTATCATTGTAATGTATAACGCGATTTTAGCTGTACTAAAAAGAAATCCACTATTTTTGCTTGACATTTAGTTAGAATGATCCAATTTAGATCAAATTCGATAACTTGTTTGCCTTTTAAGGGTAATTCCGTTATGCCTCTCGAATATAAACACTCGTTTCTATTGGCAAAAAAACTGAGATAGTCGATATTCAGAAGTTTCTCTTGAGGTAAATTTTTTGGCAGCAAATCATTCGCCATAAATGGGAACAGGTGGTAATTACTTGGTGCTAGCTCCGAACTATAAGGTAAATATATAGAACCTCCAACCAAACTCATGGAGTCTTTAGCGAGTTGCTATCGATATGTGTGGCATGGCGTAGCATTGTTTGAACGCAGCCTCTCTGCCATTCGATTAAGCTGACCGTTTCAAGTAAAGGCTCGAGTTAAGAGTTTGGCTGTAAAAGAGCAGGAGCAGGAGCGAAAAACAAAGCAAAACCTTCCTGACAGTCAATTCTAGCTTGGCCGGCATTTGTGGCAACTCATCGTGGTTCGATTACTGTCGTTTTCCCTCAATGTTATCCTAAATGACCCACTTTTCATCACTCCGCTCCAGAAATTGGTCAATTTTGTAACGATTCTGCAGCGATTTACTGATGTGGCACCCACAAATCGAGCTTCTTTTTGTGTTCAACCATATTCAGATAGTCTCAAGTGATTTTTGTGCAATGTTTGGCTCCGGAGCAATCGAAACAGTGTTCATAAGGCGGTCGGACTTAACGACTTCAGTTGTAGGCCTTCCAAAAGTGTGCTGCATCTTTGCCATCAAAATTATCGAAATGGGGTTGACGAAACCAAAATTGCGCAAAATTGGTCCTTACAGTATCAGGACCATAAGTACTACTCACATTTTTGAGCGCCTGGCTTGCATTTTCGTCTTCATCTAAGAAAATCTGTCAAGTATGGTGTACTTTCTGTTAGCTGATGTCTCTCCTTGATCCGTGCTCCAACAGTATTGAAAAGGCAATCAAAAAATTCTCTTAGTAGTTTTTTGAGTATGAAATCTTATCTCTCTAATGCGATCTGGCATAAACCGATCGCACTTATGTGAGGCGATATGCAGATTACTAAAGATACCTATTGCAAAAATAAGAGTTTATTTATATTATAACCAATATAAGGATACACCAAATTGGTCTACTATTTGTATTAAATTCATAGGAAGGAATAACAGAGACGGTAACTCGTTTAGCGTTCCAAAAGTTAAAATGTTTCACTAGTAGCTTCAACCCGATTTTTAATGTCTGGTAGAGTTTGATTGCATTTTGATTCAAGTCCATGATTATTTACCATTTATTAACTATATAAAAACTAATACTATGGCTTTTAGAATAACACCACTGTGTGTTTTTTCTTTCGCAATATCAAAACCCTTTATCGGCGAGACATTTTGGAGATCATAGGAGACATTTTGTTTGCTCGGACGGAAGGTATCCAAGGGGAGCGAGTTTTAGCTTCTTCATTTTATTCTTCTCTATGATTAAATCTCTAGCGCCATCCGGCAACTACGCTGCTTTAAGAAATTGGAATCTGTCTTTCAAATATATGAAAAAAAGTTTTCAGCCAATCAGTTAACAATCCCGAATATGAACTCATTAAGATGTTGATACAATCGAATCATCGTGTGGATTGGGTTCACATCTGATTTACATTGCAAAAATTCCCTGTGCTAAAATATCCAATTAATAATTTGGAAACACTACCTTTTCCCAGGGATGACTCAACATCTGTAAAAGAAATAAAGGATAATTTCATGATATTAAAAAGGTGGACGACCACTCGATTCCATAAAATACCGATCCTCTAAGAAACCATTATCGATTACAACATAAGCAAAAATAATTTCGGATTAACTAAATATCAAAGAATATCAAAGAACACCGTAGAAGTTGCTCTGATCAGAGTAAATTGAGCATTTTCCCTGCGAATAGAGAGCGCGAGTCCACGTCGTGAATAATCGTATTATAAACTCGTAAATCATCAGTGATAAGAGAGCCTATCACGCAACAGCATGGGCCACCACTACGCAATGGCTGTTGTGCGATGGAGGCTTCGGTACACGGCTTAGTCTCATATGGGTGACCCTAAATCCCTAATCGTCTGCTTTGTATGCACATGCACACATTTGCACGCTTGCAATGAGACTACTGGAATGGGAGTCCGCCCAAAATGAAAATGATAATGATGTTATCGTCAGCTAGTGCTTGTGAGCGTGCTATGCTACTGGAACCGACTGAACTTACAGTGGCTGTGTCATTGCTGCGTGTGTCATAACGGAGCACCATGCAACATGTTGCAAAGCATAAAACGCTGATTGTAGTGGCGAAGATGATGATGACGACGACAACGATGTTGATGATGACGATTACGCATACAAATGGAGGAGGAAAAAAAACACGAACACTTCTCCTCACGGTTGTGACGATGAAGCTGGAATTTGAGTACTTTATGACATTGTTTGGGCTTGAAGTTGTACTTTAATGTACAATAAATGTAAAGAGCATGACAAAACGAGGTCCCCAAATATATTGAGAGTCGAAGGGTCGTTAATCAACTCCACAATGTCTCAAATGTCGTCTTAAATTTTTTTCATCTCGTTCCACTTCGAGTTTCATATATTGCACGTTTTATTGCTGATGCCTTTACTTGGTTAATACTCAATTTTAAGTACCTTTAGAAAAGTACAAAATTTCGAGTTTGTTAAAGAAACTTTAGCCACAATTTTTTCCTTCGGTTGGCAATATTTTGTTAATGCTGATCCAAATAAATTTAAAATTCTGAAAAATTTAGTAATCACAATGAGATTGCATGAAATCTTTAGTAAAATTTAACAGGCTTCATTGTCGCAGTACATTTAAATAGCCTCTTTGGAATTGTTAATTTTTGTCGCTATTCCAAAAAAAGTACTCTAAACTAACTAAACACTAAAAAAAGTACTCTAAAATGGATAGATAGTGGTTTAAAACACACAAAAACAAAAAAAAAAAAACAACAAAAAAATCCTGTCTTCCATCTATACTTTCTTCAAAATATTATTCCCCCTTTTTATATTTTTCATTGAGCGTTATTATTTTGTATTGATTGAGTGTTGTCCGCCTGTCTGCTGGGTAGGCTAATTGTGTGGTAGACATGATAATTGCCGGAAGTCTTTACTAAAATTCTAATATTTTGTTCGATCGTAGGCCGGAATTGTAAATGGGCCATACCGGCCAATCCTTTTTGGTACCTCCCACATAATCGACCGATTTTCACAAATTAAATTATTCCCCTGTTACTCTCATAGACTGCGGTGACTAAAAATATCGTCCACTGCTTCGGTCTATAAAATCTATAAACAAAATCATTGGCTACTCCTATCTGGTTGCACTAAATAAAGTCGACTTTTGTGCATGTGAATACTGTGCTACAGTGATGAATGAAACAGAATGAAAATAGACAACATTGTCACGGCCCATGATGCCACGATGCTTTTGATATCTGGCATACAAATGGCCGATTCTCCCCGTATATTCCCAGCTTTACATCTTTCAAATAGTTGCATTGGATTCATACTTTTGCTAAACTTTGTTCCGAGTATAAAAATGGAATGCATTTGGGAATTACACAGATGCAATCAGTTGTTTATATCAGCTGTTTTCACTTTTCAGTTCCAGTGTTACAAAATTCTACTCGTTACAAAGCACAGTATCAAATTTCGCAAACACTTTTTGGTATGGAGTTCCATCGTGAAAAGTCGCTGCCAGTATCAGTTCCTTTAGTTGCAATAAGGCGGTGATCCGCCCCTGTGGAGATACCACGGATCGCAAGAGCGTCCATGAAACACATTTTCGAACTATAAAAATTACCCAATTTAAACCTCATATTCATATATACATTTAATTTCCATTTAATAACACTTAATTCGGTATTTAGTAAATATAATCCTGCGAATGAAATCCATTGCCACACTTCTTTGGGTACCACACACACAAGATGGCCAGTCTAAACTTTATGATTTCTAATCGGAGAACTTAAGAAAGTTACAATTTTGTTGATCTTATGGTCCTTTAAGTTAGAATAATTTCTGATAAGCACCTAGTAATATGCCAGGTCCTTCTAGAACCCTTCACAATATTGCACCAAATGCTCTAACGTTTGGGGCTATCTGTGATGTAGCCCCACAAAAAAGGTTTCAAAAACGGTTGGTTGCCAAAACCAAAACGTGAAATTACGATTTCTGCAAACTTCTCATGCAATAAAGTCAAAATCGGTCGTGTTGTGTGATTCGTGGCACCGTCTTATTGAAAATACATATCGTCCAGTTCGTAATCTTCAATTGCAGGTCGGTTATCATGTGGCCATAGTGCTCTGAGCGCGTCATTTTCGAAAAACACAGTCCAGTGACACCTCCCGACAATAAAGAGCATCAAACGGTCACTTTTTTGCAGATGACTTTTCCACAATCACCCACATGCGACAATTTTGCCTTTTGATGTGACCGCCCAATAAGAAATGAGCTTCATCGCTGAAGAAAATGTTATTCGAAAAATCGACATTGAAAGCCTGTTGCTGTAGCACCCAATCAGCATATCTACGGCGTTGTGAATGGTCAGTCGGCTGTAATTGTTGCGTGATTTGGACTCTATATAGATGGAGCTGTAAATCCAAATGCAAAATATGCTATAATGATCCGTAAAATAAGACAAATTGTTGTGAACGCCCTGGAATCGACAAATTCGGCCTGACCACAACTGTAACGCTTTCTGTTTCTTCAAATTTCTTTATAATCGTGCCAATTTCTTGCTCAATAGGTTGATTAGGACGACCACAATCACCCCGTTACGCACGAAAAGTGCCTGCATTTGAATCACCAATTTTGTACTAAGTTTTAACTATTGTTAAACGATCCATATTCGTAAATGACAAACCTTTCACTAAATAAGTAACACTTCCGAAGATAGCTATATAACAGCTGACAGCCTTGCCACTCCGGCGGTTTTGAAACCAATAAAGGGATAAATATACTTTAACGTCAATTATTATCACCGGTCACTGTGAGGGACTACTTCTTCCATTAACCGTTTTCGGTTGTTCGTACATATAATCTCGCAGGCTTTGTCAGCCTCTTTCACGATAAACGGCAATTCGTAATTTTTTGTCTGCATGCAACTTTCCTCCATATACAATGCATTGCGAAAGGGATACGTTTTGTGATAATGATTTTAAATTATCAATCGATTTATTTATTATGGAGTCAACAAATTGTTTTTTACTTACAAAATTTCAATTCCTAAAACATTTTGAAGTTCGAAAAATTTTCTGAAATCTACTCCCACAGCATCCACACTAAATAGCTTATTCCATTCTTCCTTCGAAATGCTCAAATAATCTACCTCAGACTGAAATACTTGTATTTTAAAAGTGGGTTGAGTCATCGTTTGCCACCAAGTACACGAACCTGTCACGAAAACAAAGAGTACGGTTTTAAATACCCTCGAGTATGTTGAATGCAGTTATTTTTTCCATCTCTAACATCTCTCAAGAGCATGTGCAAGTTTAAATGTTTGCCTCTATGCTGAGGAATATTCATTTGGATTAAAGCCGATTACTTGGCATGCGTTGCCGCCACTACTTTCGCCACTGTTTGGTAGAGGCAGGAGCTCCAGGAAGGGGAGATTCATCCGAATGCGATTGCGGACAATGAATGGTAATTGTGTTTTATTGTTTCTGAAGAGCTGCTTATGCGCGTATTTTCTTCAGTGCTCTTTTTTTTTTTTTTTTTTTTTGATTATGATATTTTTTCCATTGCAGGCGTTATTAGGTTTTCTTGTTCTTTTCGATTTGAATTTTAAAAAATAAAAAAAAAAAAAACAAAAAACGTACACTGGTTAAGTGGTTCGAGGAAGACTTTGTTCTGTATGCTGATAAATAATGACTGTAAATATAGAAGGATTGTGTAGAGTATTTGCTATTTATTATTTATCTTCATATTCAGCAAACATGCGTATATTCAGATGGTTGAGAATATGTAAATTGCCTGGGAATTCTTAACTGTCGCATGATTGTGCATAATAAAAATTACAGCTCGTTGTGGGGTAGAGTAGTCATTGTGGGTTTCAAAAGTGTCTAAACTTCAGCTAGGTGGATTATGAAGGCCCTTTCAGTTGCCTTGGTGAGTAATATGTAGGTTGGTTCTACCGATCCTTTTCTAATATGTTATCACCTTGCCTAATGTGAATATCATTTCCCTAACGTATGTATAGGGTTATCCATTTTTTGTTTTCAAATAAAGCTAAATAAAACACACATAAAGCTAGGTTTTCGATGAAATTTGATTTCATTATAATACTTGAAACTTGTCATTATGTACGAAATACAATATCATTTAAATGACCGTGTCTTGATTGGTTGCAGCAGTGGATCTTTAGTAGGTAGTTTTCGAAAAAAACGTAGCGCAATTACACATCCAGACTATAGTGCGCCCCAAGCAGTCACTCTTTCCGGATGTAGTGGCTTTTCCACAATCTCGTCTGGGTTATCCGAGCCCCAAATGCCACAATTTTGCTTGTTGACGTAACAACCACCGAGTGAGAAATGAATTTCATCGCTGAAAAAGATGTTGTTCAATTGAAAGTTTTTGTTTAAACCACCACTTTTGTAGTAAGTTTTAACTATGTTTACGCGTTCTTCGATTGTTAAGCGATCTATATTTCGTAAATGGCAAACTTTTAAATAAATACCACTTCAGATGACAGGTATTTAACAGCTTACAGCCTTGCCAGACCAGTGGTTTTGAAACCACTGAGTGGATAACCTTATATTAAGGATCTTCAAAGACTTATGCGTATGGCTATGCAACGTAGGAATTGACAAATATCACGGCAGAATAAAATCGCTATATTTTTGCAAATTTTTTCCTGTCTACTTGTTTGCAAAATGAAATAACTGATATCTATACTTAGATGGTATTTTCAACATTATAACTTTAATCAAAGCGGTGAAGATTTAAGTTATTTAACGTGGACAAGAATGTAACACACAGAAGGCAGCTGTTAAAGCACCAAGAATCGTTTTGCATGACTGGCTAGTACACGTTATCGTAAATCTTTATGAAAATTCTTGAAATTTGGCACCGTGTAATAGTTTTTAAGTTCGTAGTACAGGATTGTAAATGGGCCATATCGACTCACCCTTTCTTATATCTCCCATATAAATATAAATATATAATTTTTGTATCTCCCATATAAATTGACGGATTTTCCAAAGCTCAATCTTTACTCAATGACCGTTCATTCGCAGATAGCAGTTAGCTATCAGTTATCAACATTTTTGCCTATTGTATTGATTTATAATACCTAAAAAAATGAAAATAGTAGTAGTCTATTAGCAGCAGCTTCCATGCAAATGACCGACTTAACTCTGTATTTTTAAATTGTTATCTTTCAAGTCGTTGCACCAAATTCAGTGCAATTTGTCACAAAGCATATGTTTGGTGAGCTATTTTCTTAGAATAAAACAGGAGGCCACTGCCGCATCTTCTGGTACCTCGCAGATAAATTGGCCGATTTCACTCTTTTCTCCACAGTTTCTAACTATTACTTTGCAATAATCCAAGCTGCCGCCCGTTGTATTGAGTTACAATTCCTCAATCTCGGCCCTTCTGGTGACTCCTAAACCAATGACCATATCTTTCAAATAGCTGTTTAGATTTCGCTAAAATTTGACGCGCGTTCGGAGAACAAAAGCTCTAAGAATCCAAATAACGAGCATTGCGACACCCTTTCTAATGACTTCCATACCAAATAAACGCTTACCTATTTGTCAGTTGTATTGCGCCGTTATGCCTGGTAAGATTTGAAAAAAATCGGCCGAACAATTACGCCCTCCCATACAGAGTACACAATTTAAGCCGTATTTTTTCAAGATTCATCAGACCGCATCAAACATTTAATAAACTTAGTACCGGATTATATCACAACGACTCTTCTGTTGCTAAGCATACAAATTGGCCGATTGAGAAATAATCAGCAGTCACTCTATAATTTTTAAGCAGAGAACTTCAGAAAGTTGTAATTTTTCTGCTTTTATTGGGCTTTAATTCACAGTATTTATTGACATGAACCGAGCAATTTACCACGCCCCTTCTGCCGCCCTTCAAGTTTTTGCACCAAGACAGTTAGATATTGGGTGAAGTCAACTCATCAGAATAAAATATTTGTTCTGGATTAAAGCTAAAACAATCTATTACGCTCCGTTCCTATTCTTTTGACTGAGCGTGGCGCGATGGTTAGTACATGTGATTGTCGATATAAGCATGATCGCAGGTTCAATTCCGCACTAATAGCCACCTATCATAATTTGAGCGGTGGACAATTCGTTATAATAAGTTTTGTCACGATTTCTGGTTCTGGTTATTTCAACTTAATTTTGGTACTCACTTCTGTGTAGCCCATTGATTTTGTTGTATAAGACTTTTCAGGCTAGGTCAGTTTGACTCATCTCCACAAATTGATGATTTCGCTTAATCAAGCTGATATCTGTATATGAGTTATGATTCGTAAGA
>JAHXMU010000380.1:128474-185784 GCA_019455685.1 Philornis downsi | reverse complement strand
TCCTGCCATTTGTTCTGTTACACAATTTCCAGCGCTTATCGTTCAAAACTTCTTGCGGGAATAGAACCGCTAACTTTTTTTTCAGAAAACATGCACTGATTAGTGAAGAATACTAGTCAATTTGCTTTCAGTTTGCAATCTATTAACATGGAGTGGGGCGTTAAAGAGAATCGAGTCGGCGTAATAGCGTTGCATAAGTGCGGAAAGAGTGCTGGCCAAATTTTCGAGTTGCTAAAACCACTCGGAATATCAAGAATGTTCGTTTATCAAGCTATTGCTCGCTTCGGCGAATTGTCTGGAGTAGAAGACAGGCCAAAAAGTGGTCGCCCGCGCGTTGTCCGTACGAGTGCGGTAGTAAAGGCAGTGCGTGAAAGAATTCGGAGAAATCCCCTTAGAAAGCAGAAAATCATGTCCAAGGAATTGAATATATCAATATCAACCAGATCCATGTCTAGGCTGATTCGGAACGATCTGCATATGAAAGCCTATCGTCGGTCCACGGGGCATCTTCTAACTCCTCAGCTAAAAAAAATTAGGCTGGAAAGATGCAAGCGACTTTTGCAGTGGCACGCGGACAATGGCCATGAAAACATTCTGTTTACGGATGAGAAAATTTTTACCGTGGAAGAAGTTTTCAACAAACAAAATGACAAGATTTATGCCACTTCATCTAAGGAAGCGAAAAAAGTTGTTACAAGGGTTCAACGTGGCCATCATCCCTCTTCCGTAATGGTTTAGTGGGGGGTCTCCCACCATGGTGTCACATCCCTCCATTTCTGTGAAAAGGGCGTAAAAACTGGTGCAAAGGTTTACCAAAAAGATGTGTTAGAGGGTGTTGTGAAGGGTTTGACCAATACCCCTTTCAATGGACGTAGATGGATCTTCCAACAGGACTCTGCTCCTGCGCACAAAGCTAAAACCACGCAGGAGTGGCTCAGAGTCAATATTCCTGGCTTTATAGCAGCAGAAGATTGGCCATCAGGGAGTCTAGATCTCAATCCACTGGATTATGCTTTGTGGTCAGAATTGGAAAATATGGCTTGCAAGACTCCCCACAGAAATTTGGGAAGCCTTAAAACAGCATTAACCAGAGTAGCGTTCTCGATCTCCATGGAAATCGTACGAGCGGCTATAGCCCAATGGTCACACCGTTTGAAAGCTTGTGTTAAAGCAAAAGGCGGCCATTTCGAGTGAATACAATTTTTTTTAATAACCAATATTGTCTTCTAATAAATGAAATAATTTTGAATACAATATGAATATTGGTTTTTTTTATCGCGTTTTATATTTGTAACAGAACATATGGCAGGACTAGGTATATATATCTTAGACAGGTACACCAAGACAGATGAGGCTTGTGTTTACTATATTTGAATTGAAGCCTTACAGGATAACATAACACACGTTATTCGTCGAATACTGGCCGAAATGCTCGAAAAAATGACGAAAAATTGGACCTTCCGAATGGACATTTTGAGACGGAGCCGCAGACAACATTTACTTGAAAATTAAATAGCAAAGACCAATTTATCGATTCCAATAAAAAATTTAATATATAATGCAAATTTTAGGGTTTTATTTGATTCTTAAGAAACTACGATTAAAAAATCACTCTTTATATAGAAATTCTCAGTTTTAAATTCTTTTTTCAATATTAAATGAAAATTCCCAATTTTTATCGATATCGATATCGATTGATGGTCAATATTATTCGTAACACTTTCACTCTTAATTGAAAATTGTGCCATTAACTGATTGGAATATAAAAATGTTCTCTTTTAGGATTCTTCTAAAAACTTTGTCTTCTTTGTTGCATTGTGCAGGAATATTTTGGAAGTGGAAGATGGAAATAATTTTCCGATTTGAGTTAATAAATAAAAAAAACACTTGCCTTGTGCTTGTCTATATATATCTCGATGTCATGTATTCCAAATTAGCAGCGTAATTCAGTGATGAGACGTTGTGAGTGCTCATTTTCTCTTACACAATCAACAGGACATAGTTTCAATAAGCTAATACGATAACATTTAAAAGAACGGACTCTCCATATCAATCCCTTAGCGATCCAAACATTTGTAATAAAATATACCTTATTGAATTTCATATAATGCTTCAATTTTGTATGTACGAAGACTGTATGTTGCAGTACATTATTAATAACGTCTACAGGTTTCTTGAACCTTTTTTCCATTGCCATTTCAGACAATCGGTGAATGGCGAAATCAATGCAACCCATAATTGAAAATGTTAACAATTGAAATTTTATTGCTTTATGTTTTACGTAAACCTATCGGCTGTTAATCGTACTCAATCACGTCCCATTGAGCCAAAACCAAAATACCAAACCTAAATATTCGCTGATTTCACGGCAAATCCTTTCCTTTATGAGCAGTCCCCAGTCGTACTCCATTGGTTGGGTTTTGTTTTTTGCCCTCTAAAGAGTTTATGTCTTCATCTGTGCTGCTGACGTTGTTGTCGTTGTTCACTTTAAACGGAAATGACAATTTTATGGCTGTTTCTTTTGTCGTTGGACAACGGCAATCGAAAGGAAGTGGACGGCTGTATGGCTGTGACTACTGATATTCACGCAAAAAAAGACACAAAAGCATTAAGCGTCCAACATAAAAATGCGGCTGCGTTCGAAATGACTAATTATACAATTTTGAGTTGTAGCATTGAGGACTATTAAATGTCACGGGCCCATTTGTTAGTCCTTAGGTATAACTGGAACTAATGCCTACATTGGTGGTGAAGGGAAGCTAACGCTTTTAAGGGTGTTTCTCCTTTAAAACCATTATGCAGGGTGTTATTAATTTATAAGATAGCGAAAAATTATGAATTCATTTTTGTTTTCTACATATAGCGCTGATGATTCATTGGGCATGTGCACATTTGAAGGACAAATCCTTTTGCCAGCAGGCATGTCAGGGTCATTTGAGTGGTTGTAATTAATTGCCAAACTATTGACACACACACAACCACACAAAGTAGTGTACGATCGAAATGCCTCTCTAATATTGATAAAAAAAAGAGTATTCACTCTTACAACTACATACATTGTTCTTGAAACTTTTTAGTGAACGAAAAGTTTGGCTTGAGAAAATAATAGAAATTCGTTAGAACTGTTCACCGCTTCATGCTGGAACTCTTATTTTTGGTTTGGTACAGATTTTTTACATTTCAAAGCACCTGAAGGTGCACTATATGGAACCTTGATTCAAAACAGATCAACCAGTTCCATTTCCATTGGAAATTTGGTATTGAACAATTTAAATTAAAGATTCCTTTTTGACACTGAAGTTTGGCACTGGAGGTACAAATAAATCCATATCAGTTTTGCGTCTAATTTGGCATATCACCTTTCGAAAGGGCTGTTTTTCATTAACCCTTTTCGCTCGTTTTTGTCGTAACGGAAAATGATGCAAGTCTTATATGAACAAGTGAAAAGTTAGATGGGAATCAGGAGCTTCGGTCAAGACGCGAACCAGAAGCCCCGGACTAATCGGGAATTGGTCAATAAAACGCAAAATATTTATTATTAATTTTAAATTTATTGAATCGCCTGCAAAGTAGATCTCCTCTGGAGTAATAATGATAATCAAATTCAATATGAAAACATTTTTCCAACGTACCTTCCAGAATAGGCTACAGTTCTCGCTGCGAATTCCCCTTTATGTATGTGGTGATTCGAGTTTTGAAATGAGAAATTAAGAAAGTCAGCCGGATTCATATCAGGAGATGACATTTGTTGAGTTTTTGGCCATAAATTCGTTCACAATGAGGGGCTGGTGCAAAATATATGAGCCTTCTTTCCACAAATACGCCTTATAACGCCCAATTCATATTTTTTTATTTACCACCTGACCTTCTGATCTTTCGAGTGCATAACACTGCGATAATCAATTCAAAGAGTACTATTAATCAACCTTGACTGTATTTTGCCCGGTACCGGCGCTATATGGAAGCTTGATCATCACCTGTTTAAAGGCGTTTTTTTTCTAATGTAGTGTCGAAATTTACTCGTTTTAGCAAGACTTTAGCGATCTTTAAGCCATTGAATTTTTGAAGAAAATTCATGTCTTTCAAAAGTAGTCGGGCGGAAACGCGTGTCATGCTCGAACAATTATGTTAAGTAGTACGAATTTAATAGTGAGATAAAAAAAGTTCCCCGGTTATCCCTATCAAACGTTAAAAATGATTTTATACCACCAATTCCTTGACTTTATCGATGTTAACTTCAGTTGAAGACGTTGGTGGCCGCTTCACATTTTTTCAAATTTCTTTGTAATATAATTTTGCCAATTCCTTGCACAGTAGGTTAACTATGATGGCCATAATCACCCTGTAATGTACGAAAAGTATCCACACTGGAATCACTTACCACGTTTGTGCTAAGTTTTAGCTATTTTTACACATTCTTCGAATGTTAAACGATTCATATTCGTAAATAGCTAGCCTTTTCTTAAATAAATAGCACTTCACATGGCAGCTACTTAACACCTGACAGCCTTGCCAGACCGGCAGTTTTGAAACCACAAATGATACAGATAAGAAGAACGTTAACTTTAATCGTCTCCCACGTAAGTATATAAGATCTTGAAATAATGAGAAGCACATAGTAGGCACTGACTATATTTCGAAATAGGTTGCCTTTGCTTCGCATTAGTATACCTAACCAACATCTTTTTAAATATGATGATGATATGATAAAACTGAAGTCTAATAATAACTAGCCACAAAACTGACTATATTTTGTATAAGACAAGTTTTCTTGCCAAACTTGTTATGTTGATAGTTGTTTGTCTATTGAAAACTCATATATTCTGACTCTTCGAATGTGAGATGTATTGAAGGAATAAAGCTATGTATCAGTTGATACGGCAAAAATGTAACACCAAGAAGGAACCGAAGGAAGTACCAAATATCTTTTGAGCAAATGCGTTTCATGACTTTTTAAGTCGATTGAGCGTTGTCCGTCCATTTGGCTAGCGAACACGATAACTGGAAATTATTAAAACATGTTACAGACTAATATTTTCTATGATCGTAAGCGGGGCTTTTAAGTGACATAAATTGGCCCACTTTCCCATACAAATTGTTCAATTTTCCGAAATTTAATTTCCTCCCTGTAACACTTCAGTCGTAACCTGCAGCAACCCAAATTGTCGTCCGTTGCGTTGTTTCACAGTTCCTGGTATTATAAAATTTAAAAAATCGACTATTTAACACCCTTTCCTCTGATACATCCCATACGAATAACCGATTAAATCCATTTATTGTACGCTTTATATCTTCCAGTCGATTGCACTAAATCTAGTTAAACTTGGCATATGTTGAGATTTGGCGAAGATAAGATCTCAAAATGGAATCGAAGCACATTTACTGATTTTTCGAAATTCAATTAATCCTCTGCAGTTTGCCATTAGTTGGCCGTAGAAGTCTAGATTTTTTCCATTACTGTAGAACTTGAGAAAAATAGACTTTGTAGCCACGCCCCTTCTGGTACATTCTATGCAAATATACAACTGACCGTTTAAACCAATATATCCTTACCTCCGTGCCTTTCAATCAGTTGTACAAAATTCGATCAAATTTGCTGTATATCTTGTTTTTGGCAATCTAAGTTTTGAGAACGAAAATGGGCGGCGTTGTCACACCCGGTATGATACATCCCGCCGAAATTGTTCGATTTGTTGACATCTGATTTTCCACTTTAATCCTTAAGTCGGATCCTGGATCCACTTAATTTCTTGTCAATTATATTTCATTATAATATTAAGAATACTGTACAAAATCGACGGAATGACAACGTCCTTTCTGGTACCTACCGTACAAATTACCTAATTTAACTTACGGGTATATATTCCTACATTCGTACCTTTTATTCAATTGCACGATATTCAGTATAATTGAGCTTACATCAGACATTTAGTACCGCGAGTGAAAACAAATTGCACTGAATGATGAAATATTGAATTCATTCAATTATATCTCATTATAATAATAAGTAGAATGTGAAAAACCGATGAAATGTCCACGCCCTCTCTGGTTTCTCTTACACAAAATATGTTATTTAACTTATTAATTCTTAGATTTGTTTCTTTCATCCAATTGGGCTGTACTCTGTATAATTGAGCTCGGATGTGGCATTTAGTACTGCAAGTGAAAACGAATTACACTGCCACGCCCCTTATGTAATCCCATACATATATAAATAAACTGATTTACCAAAAATCGCTCCTTCCACATTTCCCCAATCCGAGAACTTTAGAAAGTTACAGTTTTGTTTGTGTTATTTATCTTCAATTCAGAGAATTTTTTGCAGCAACACAAGAAGGCGTTGGGGAAGGTTCACCTAATTGAAATTTCTATACTGGTTTCATATGTTGTTGAATGTATGCTTTATTTGAACACTTTGTTTCTACCAAAATCTAATCCAAAAGAGGGACTGACCATATTGGTATATTTTTAAAATGTTCTTCTAAGAAAGTAAATTAACTTTACTCGTTAGTTATTTGAATAATTAGCTTTCATCTTACTAAATTATTGGCCTATTGTCATTTAGTTTATTTAAGTTTTTAAACATCTCAATAGATTGTGGTTTTATGTTGTTGCTCGGCCACTAATAAAAGCAAAGCTTGCCGCTCAATTAAATTCACATAAAACTCATAAACGTAAAACGGATTCTACTTAATTCCATATACAAATAAATAATTGTAGTATCGGACACAGCTCAAGTTCAGGCAAATAAGTACGCTGTGTATATGTCTGTGTGTACATCTATCTACGTATGTTTGTGTAGTTATGAGTTTATATAAATTTAATTGATAATTGTTTCTTATTTATCGTATGTTGCTGCTACTGTACTACTCTGTTGACAAAGTCTTTTAGCTTGAGCTTAGCTCCTTGGGGTTAATAAACTTTTGTTCAGAGTATAACAGTCAGAGAGAGGGAGAGATAGAGAGAGAGAGAGAGAAAGAGAGACTGAGAGAAGAAGGAGAGGGACAAAGTCTACGTCTGAACGAAAGCCCACAAGAAATCTCATAAATTATCCTAAATGAATTTTTAATTTGTTTAAAGTGCATTTGTAACAGGAGGTAATAATTGTATTATTAATTTAAAACAATTAAAAATGTGGCTAATAACACAAATAAATGTCATTAACTAATTAGTAATGATTTATCAAGTACTTGGATGTTTGTTCTTAACGACAAGTGATCAGACACACAAAAAATACACTGACCAACATTTATCTGGCAGCAAATTTATATGAAGGCGGTCCCAAATCTGCCAACCTGATGTATTGATGGTGATGGTCATTTCAGTGAGAAGTGGCAACCTTATGAAGCATATGTTTTAAGTTTCAAAGTATTTTTATTTGAGCCATCAAAAGTGAACGATCTCAGTGAATTTGTAAACATGGAAAAAATTGGTCACCGATATGTAATTCAACATTTCCATTTGAATGATCTCAGTCCAAACAATATTAACGCCGAGCTAGATTTTAGTCTGGGGGAGTCCGCTCCTTCGACTCACTCAGAGACTATAAAATATTGGGTATCAGAGTTTCAACGAGGCCGTACGAGCTGCCAAAACGAACACGTTAGTGGTCGACCTCAATTTGTCACGCCAGACACGATTAAGAAAACTCACAAAATGGTAATGGATAATAGTGAGCTAGCTGAAATGATATACATTTCAAAAGGTGATATGTATCGAATATTGACCGAAGATTTCAAGAAGAGAAAGCTGTGCGCAAGATTGGTGCCACGCTTGCTTTCAATAGAGCAAAAACAGCATCGTGTAGGTATTTCAGTAGAGTGTTTGGCGATGTTTCACCGCAATAAAGCCGAATTTTTGCGTCGATTTATAAGCATGATTGAGGCATGAGTCCACCACTTCACACCTGAGACAAAAGAACAGTCAAAGCAGTAGACTGTCCAAAGAAGGCGGGGACGATTCTATCTACAGGCAAGATTATGGCGTCTGTTTTTTGGATGTGCATGGGGTTTTTTTTTATTTATTATCTTCAGAAAGGAAAACGCATCAACGGTGAATATTATGCTAATTTATTTCAATGTTTAAGTGATTAAATTATGGAAAAATGTACGCATTTGGCGGAAAAGTAAGTGTTGTTTCATCAAGACAATACTCCAATTTACACATCCACTATTGCGATGGCCTAAATTAAGGAAGAAGTTTGAACTTCGAACTGGATAATCAGTTGACTATCTTAATTGGTCGACCACTATGGTGTTCGTTTTGGCAGCTCAAACGGCCTCATTTAAACTTTGCTTCCCAATATTTCATAGTCGTAAACAAAGGCGGAGATTCCCCCAGAGTAGAATCTATCATTCATTCAAATGGAAATATTGAATTACATAACGGTGATCAATTTTTCTACGTTCACAAATTCCCTAAGATCGTTTACTTTTGATAGCCCAAATGAAATTATTTAAAACCGTGACGCCTGCAAACTTAAAACCTTTGTTTTATGAGGTTTCCACTTTTCACCAAAATAATTTTTTTCAACCTACTGGCACTATACGTCATCAATTCAGCTTCTTTTGGAATTGCCCTCGTAGTGTGAACTTGGCGTCAAGTGATTACCACCTGTTCATGTTATGGCAAAGAATATTTTGACTGAAAAATTCGCTTCACAGGGAGCTTGTGAAAATCACAATTTGGTATGTAGTTGCTTTTGCTTTTGCTTTTGCTACGCAGCTCCAACCGTTGAGTTTGGCCGGTAGCAGGGGGATTAGGATTTGAGTTCCCGCCTGATCGTTTGGTGTAGGATCCCAAGTGGCAGCTTCACGTGGGTTGTGGTTGATACCAAAATCGCTGGTAGAGACTTTGTGCTCGAATGTGGAGTTGCATTGCAATTGGGTGCTACAGAGCCATAGAATAGCAGAGGTGGTAAGATAGGCCTCACCTCCGTCAATGGGGATTATGTTCCACACTAGTGTAATCAATTTGCTATCTCCTGGCTGGAAGAGAGGGTAGCACGCTCCCAAAATTGCTAGCACCTATTTCTAGATAGTCCAAGATAGCTCGACTGGCTATCCAAGAGGGGGCGCTGGCAATCGTATTGTGTGTGTGTGTGATGGTGTAATAACCACACCGTGAATAAGGTCTTCTCGGTGAGACTCACGTTAAACCCCCGTGGGCTCTGTAATAGTCTTTTGCCAATAGAAATGAGGTATTCTATGAGAGAAACATAATGGAATTACCATCAAAATTGTAATAAGTTATCGATCAAAACGGTACATACTGGTATTTAACCTAACTACGATAAATAAAGCGTTCAATGTCATGCTGGAGAGGAGAAATTTCAGGTTTTATGGCAATGCTGTTTTACTTTACGCTCTTTGCAAGATGTGTTAACATTTGTTCCATTTCTTGAACTTTTGAACATACGATATTTTCGGTAGATAGAAAAATTGCAGCATTTGATATGAATTTTCTCTCTAATGTGGCATATTGAGGTTTTTAGTAGTAATAAATGATGTCATTTAAGTCGTCAATGCCAACCTGCTATCTTTTATACCTTTTGTATATTAATTTCATTGCTAAGAGATTTAAGAAAACTTGTTATTGCGCATTTTGTTCCAAATCTAATATCCATATTACGAGAAATACGATTCAAGGAATAATTCCTAAATGTTTGCTAAGTTAATTATTTAATAATTTAGAGAGCACCAATTACAGCAGCTTTTAGAGTGCACTAAATCAACGGAATTTTTTCAGCTGTTGTATGTTAAAGTGAGTTATAAAAGTTAGCAATAATACATTTATTATTAATATATAATAGTAGACATTCTATCGAAATAATAGAACACATATAGAACAATGTATTAAATACTAATGGCAGCTTCCACAAATAATTCTCCCGAGAAACACCCACTTTTCATTTCATTTAATATATTGAACAGTCTTGTAATTTATAGCCATCTGGCTAATGTTAAGCAATTTGCAAAATGCATAAAATAAATACTACTGGAAACTACTGTTGACAAGTGTATCTATAATTTGCAATGCTTTCAAATTCTACTAATGAATGAATGAATTACTCGAGTTTCCACATGTGTTTTTCATATTTCAATTCAACACTAAAGTAGATTTGCTTTGAATGCAAATAATTATTATGGTTGGCGCTCACAATTTGCATATCAAAGTTGTTTAAGTGCTGAGGAAAAAAAAAATTGCACCGATATTTAATTATAAAAATAAGCACCTTAATTTAGATGTCAATATTTAGCATTTAGCTGAACATGCAATATTTAACAAATTGTTGTGTTTGGTCATAAATATTAAGTATATGATATGCAATTATTAGAATAACTACATGTATTTGTACATATCAGCCATAAATCTTTTGTAGCCGACTGACAATTAACATTTTTGCCTTTGATACGATGACGGCGATGAAGCTGCTCATCAACGTGTCGAAACTGAAATAAATTAATTGTTATTCTGAATATTGTTTATGCTTTCATGATTGTCATTATCTGTCTTATCGCCTGTATTATCGCTAGCTTATTGAAATTTGAACATTTGAACATAAAGGTAGAGGTTTATTGTAATGATATACTGTTCCGGAGCCAGTAAATGGCTTTTGTTTGTTTGCATAAAGTTAAATTTTCTAGATTAGAACAGATATAAAGTATTTTTATGCATAAAATTTATTTCAGTTTTAAACTGAGGTCGAGCAATCGTCTCTTTTTTTACTTTTGCCAGGGAACTGTAGCAAAGTTCAGTTTCGTTTCAATTTTTGGTATTAAAAATTTATTCAAAGTACTCGTATATGAGAAATTTGTTCCTAATTACTATTCGAAGCAACCATTTATTTCATTTAATGATTTCTTTCTAACTAAAATGAACGTCTTCATTTATTGAGTTGCTCTACGAAAACATAATAATTTTTATGGTTCCATAAATATGTTTTCGACTAATTGAATTTTTGTAGTAAAAGATGGAGAAATCGAAATTGACTCTCTGTGCTGTAAAAAGGTCGAAAATTAAACTTTTTTTAATTGTAAAAGCTAACATTTATTTTTGAATTTTAGATCTATTTTTTACCAGATCTGTAAAACACGGCTTTTTGTAAAATATAAAAGATTTCGTTGCAGCATCAACATAGGGAAATAGTATCGAAAATTGTTTATAGATGTAAGACATTCATTTTGAAATGTGAACTCTAAGAAGATAGCTTTCGAGAGCCATTCTGAAGGATTTCCATTACAATTTCAGATTCAACTTTGCAAAAGCAAACATCTGTTACAAACTTTTTAATTATTACTCTATGCTTGGCTTACATTGGAGTAGTGCATTTCCATGCTAAGATCTGACTTTATCAAATGTTTGATCCTTTGTCTGGACATTGCGCAGAAAACTTCAAATTTATCGCATTAACAGCGTTTTGTTAACCTTGCCAATAGACGTGGCAAAAGTCTAAAAACGGTTTGTGTTTTTGCTAATTAAATTTAAATTTTTCTTCACCGACATTGGTGGAATTCTCATTGAATCACTTGCCAAACTCTTAATTCGGAGCTGTACTGTCAACGAAAGGACCATCTACAGGAAAAGGTCGCTCAGAAGCGGTCAAGTTCAATCAACAGGGGAGGGAAAATTTGAATTTTTTTAAATCGATCAGTTTATATGGGAGGAGTCTATTTTCATTCTAACACCTAAATTTATCAAAAGCTTAATGCGGACCAGATTAGGTTGAAACAATTCAATACAATGAAATGTATGAATATATGGGTAAAGTTGGCAATTTTTATGGTTATTATAAGATAGGGCGTAATTAGCGATTGAATGCTTTCAAATTTAATCGTGATTTATAAAGCAATACAATGGCCGGAAAAAAATTTACTTTTATTGTGTTTGAAAAGTCGACTTTTGTTCGGCTTTTCATATTTTTGGAATAGCTGAAAATCGATTTTTTTGTGTCATCTCAAGAACTTTACAATAAATCAGACATATTGATTCCAGAAACCGAAACGTATGATCACTTCGACGGGAAGCGTCGCGCATTTTGCGTGCGCGCATTTTACGAGAACTCTCGTTCATATATTGCTACTAGGCGACTATATTATGCTGAATATGGACTACGGCGAATTAGTGAAACTCCGAGTGCTAATTTAATTAAAATATGGGTAAAGCGTTTTGAAGAGACCGGTTCAACATTTAAACCACAATCTAGGACCGAAGACAATGTTGAGAGAGTTATGGAGTCAGTACGAGGAAATCCACAAATGTCGACTCGCAAGAGATCGTCTGTCTTACAATTATCGCGACGAAGTTTGCAACGAATTTTAACATTGGATCTTAAACTGCATCCATATAAGCTGCAATTAACACAAGAAATGAAAGAGTCTGACTTCATAGCAAGGCTCGCATTTGCTAATGAAATGCTTAATCGATTTTCCAATTTTGACAATATCCTTTTCTCTGACGAGGCTCGTTTCCTTATGAATGGGTTCGTAAACCGTCAAAATTGTCGTTACTGGAACAGTGAAAATCCCAAAATCAAACACCAGAAACCATTGCATAGTCCTAAAGTGACAGTATGGGCAGCAATCTCTGGCAGAGGAATAATTGGTCCTTTTTTCTTCGAAAATGAGCGGGGCCAAAACGTCGCGGTTAATACGGAACGCTATGTTGAGATGTTGGACGGATTTTTGGCTCCAGAAATTGAAAGTTCAAGAATAGTGAATTCCAGAACTTAGTTCCAACAAGATGGAGCTACCTGTCACACATCAAATGACTCCATGGCGGTGGTGAAGCAGATGTTCCCTGGCAGACTGATCTCGAAAAGAGGTGATATTCCATGGTTCAGACTTGACGCCTCTTGACTTTTTTTTGTGGGGACACCTCAAACACAAAGTCTACAGTAATAATCTATGAAACATCGTTCAGCTCAAGGAGAATATCCGTGGTGAAATGGCTGCCATTACACCAATATTACTGAAGAAAGTTTTCAATAATTTTCGTTTGCGGTTAGAGGAGTGCCGTCGTAGAGAAGGTCACCATTTAGATGATGTTATTTTTAAAAAATAAACTCCATTTATTACTCTTTACTCTACAATGCCTTAGATTTATTTTAACCATACCTTTTGTATTTATTTTTTAATCTACTTTTTAAATATGCACGTTCTATTGCGCCACCCTGTATTTGATATCCGCTGAGGTCGAAAATTTTCAAAAATTTAAAAAAATTCTTATTACTATTATTATTGTTATTTATGAAACAGGCGATTTTTTCGTGTCAAGTCCAACCGCCATGTAAGCACTGTTTTGATTGTCCAGGAGCTAAAAACAAAAACAAAATAACAAACAAATTCCCTTGCATCTCATGAATGAGACATAGGAGAACTTCTCACATTCAGCTTTCTGGAAACTTCTCATGTGTTGTGTTGCTCGTGGCACCGTCTACTACATATCGTCCAGCTCACAGTCTTTAATTGCAGGCCAGAAAAAAAGGCGTTTATCATACAGCCATAGCGCTCTGAATTGACGGTAACGGTTCCATCAGTGTCATTTTCGAAAAACTACTGTCTAGTGGCACCGTCAGACCATATGCGCACCAAGTAGTCAATTTTTAGCGGATGCAATGGCTTTTCCACAATCACTTGTGGGTTCTTCGAGTCCCATTTGCAACAATTTTGTTTGAGAAATGAGCTTCATCGCTGAAGAAAATTTTGTTTGAAAAGTCCACGTTGAAAACCTGTTTCTGTGGCAGTCAATCAGCATATCTACTGCGTTGTGAATGGTCAGCCGGTTTTAATTTTTGCGTGAATTGGACTCTATATGAATGGAGGTACAAATGTAAACGCAAAATATGCCATAATGGGCCGTAAGATAAGCCCAATTGCTGAGTACGACGTGAAATTGACAAATTCGGAATGTCCGACAAACTTTCACTAACAGAAGCGATATTTTCGGCAGTGCTTACATTGCGATGATGCACAGATCTGACCACATCTGTAACGCTTCTAGTATCTTTAAATTTCTTTATAATCTTGCCAATTCCTTGCACAATAATAGTCATAGTCAATTATAACGACCATAATCACCACGTAATGCAAGAAAAGTGCCCTCGTGTGAATCAGCAGTTTCATAATAAATTCTAACTATTTTTCCGCGTTCTTCGGTTGTTAGACGATCCATATTCGTAAATGGCAAACCTTTCACTAAATAAATAACGCTACAGATGACAGCTGACAGCCTTGCCAGACCGGCGGTTTTGAAATCACCCATTACTATAAACTATGCAGTCTGCAAATACATTCTTTTAAGTATGATTATTTCTTTATCAAATTGTCAACATATTTTGATTTTTCTCTGTAAAGTTATTGTCTTTCCTGTGCAATCGTGCAAATATATTAAATTGTATTATTCAACTTTGTCACCTCGTCTTCTTCGGCAGTAAAATAGTTTACCAACTTTCTTATCCATTGATTGTCCACCCACTCAAGACGCTCCATATGGTGTCCCATTTTAATGCGTCCTCGCAACCCACCCGCCAATTACGATTTCATTTCACTAAAGCATTCATTTATTTGTTTTTCTTTAGATTTCTATTTATTGCTTTACTCTTCTACTTTCTTGTTTATATTGCTTAGTAAAATATAAACAAATTATTATCACCGTTGGTTTTGTTGTTGGTTGTTGTTCACCATCTGTATTTAGACTTACCGAGAACGTTGTAAAATATGATAGATTTAAAGCTCAGCACGTTCTTGTGGTTTTGCGACTTGTTTGGGATTTCCAACTTGGGGAAGCATGAAACTAGGATATATTTTTGGCGAGAGTAGAGATATTAACGTAATACTTTGTGATAAATAGTGTGGTCCGAAAATGAAACTTCCGTTCAGTGTTGAAAATATGAAAATTAAAATTTATTTGCACCCTTCGTGAAATTTATTTCAGAAAATTTATCTCTGAGAAACGCTTTTAAAATGTTGTCAGTTATTAGCTGATGAGTTGGCAACTGAAACGCTGGCATATTGCTTGGCCAACAACTACTACTACTGTGAGTGGCAACTGAACCACCCAGTGCCACCAGTGGTACTTCAAGCATGCTAAGAACGAATGTAGTATCTGATTTGTAGCAATTTATTTGGTTTGCGGACATTTTTGCTTTACTTTTATTATTATTGATTTGAAGAACTCGAAAAAGTCTAAAAAATATATAATTTTTTTTAGTGTAAGTAATGTAGATTATTTGAATCTTTGTTTTGAGCTAATTTACTGTCCAGGGCGATTTTGTTGGTCAGTCAATTGAATCTGGTCTCTCAAGAGTAAAAATAGAAATTCAGGAAAATAATATCAAACTTTAAATTCTAGATGTAAAAATTAGTCCTTCGTGCATGTTTGCTAATCCAGCTCAGAGTAATATTTTACAAATAGTAGTTCTCCATTAGAACTATAAATTTAAAAGTATGTAAATTTTTGAATATTTTGTAGGACTACCTTTGCCTTCAACATTTAGAAGTATAAATTTAAATTTAAATTTCTGAATATTTTGTAGGACTACCTTTGCCTTCAACATTTAGAACTACATATTTAATAGTATGTAAATTTCTGAATATTCTGTAGGACTACCTTTGCCTTCCACATTCAAATCGGGCGACAAAACTAATGTTTTATACCAAAGGCCCCTTGTAAAACTACGCGGTATTGTTTGATAAAATTCGTAAGATAACATAAAATTTCAAATAGTTTTTATCAACATAATTTTGTACAAATCTAACTGGAAGTCAATTTGATTGTTTTTGTGAAAGCCTTTGATTCTGTAGTAAGTCATGATGTACTATTACTGGGCAAAATTTTGTAAATAAGAAATAAGAGGAAAGTTATTCAAAATGTTCAAAATTTCACACAACATAGCTCAGCCAGGGCAATTGCTGTCATTTGGTGACCTTCAATATGTGGATATCTCAGTATACATCCACATCGCAGCACGTTTTAATCCTCCTTTAATGTAAAGGCGTTCACTAAATTTTTAGACTATCATAAATTAAAAAAAAACGTAAACTCTTGTGCAATATATAGACTAGGTTTCCAGAAGCTACAGCCTGAGATCTAGCCAACGATATAAGATAGGTTGTCACAGGTGACAGAATTTTCGCACGGTGAAGTAAATGGTATTTACCAGGAGGAAAATAAAATCAAAGAACTCAGGACTCTGAAAACCTTCTGAAATATATAGACTATTTTTCCAGAAGCTAAAGATTGAGATGTATCCAACGGTGTGTTAGTTAGATTGACGCAGAATTTTTGAATGTTTGCCAGCGAGAAAATATCAAATCAAAGAATCTCAGATTCTAAATCTCTTCGAAAAAAATATATGGACTACTTGTTTAGAGGCTGTAGACTGAAATCTAGCCAACGGTACAAGTTAGATTGACGCAGCTGTTGGAGCTTTTGCACACTGGGCCAAAATATGTTTACAAGGGAGAAAACAAAATCAAAGAATCTCAAGTTTTAAAATTCTTCTGAAATATGTGGACCACTTCGTTTTCTATTATCATTATCTCCATAAAACCCATCATCATCATCGCCTTTATTGAAATAATTTACATTTTGATAGTCATCATTGGTATGGTTCGGCAGGAACGAGTTCACTCTGACATACATATATATTTAGCTCAAGAGATTTATAAAAATATAAAAAAATGGAGGAGGTTAGCTTTCGCTTCCAGAGTTTATTTCAAAGATTATACCTTACAAGAAAGACAGACTTATGAGTAGAGTCAAACTCATCTTACACGTATGGGCTGAGAATCTCAACTGACTTGAGCAAATCAAATAAATTCTCTAATAGATCAGTCGGCATAAAGTTTATTCTAAAGCACTCAATCTCATTACAATTGAGGACTTTACATGTAAACGTCTCAATTGCAGTGGAGATGGTAAATTTAGGATTTATATCTTAGAATTTGCAAACGTGGGTTCTGGTAATAAACAGTTGGATTTATAGTTATCTCTGTTGCCGGACCCGAAATCATTGCCTCCGTTCACCTCAGTTAAATTTTCATCGCCCCAATCAGACATTTCATTTGATGCTGTTTTCTTCCTACCAATTTTTGTTTTTTTCCACTGGTTTTAAAGAGCGAGTTATAAACTTAGATTTAGCTAACGGTATAAGTTAGATTATGTCGCGGTAAACAGAAATAACGTTATGAGGACGGTCGCAAAACTAGCCAACCAGACGTACAGATGATGTCAGTAGTTTGTACGAAATTATTTTGGTGAGAAGTGGCAACCTTGAAAAACATATGTTGCAAGTTTCAAGACGCCACGTTGTTTAGTATTTTTATTTGAGCCATTAAAACTAAACGATCTCAGTGAATTTGTAAACATAGAAAAAAAAATACACCGTTATATAATTCAATATTTCCATTTGAAAGGACTCAATCTGACCAATATTAAAGCCGCCAGATTCTACTTTGGAGAAGTCTGCTTCTTCGTTTACAACAGTAAAATATTGGGTAGCAGAGTTTAAACGAGGCCGTACGAGCTACCAAGACGAACACTCTTGCGGTCGACTAATTGAAGTGTCCACGCCAAACACGGTTAAGAAAATCCACACAATGTTATTGCATGATCGTCGGCTGAAGGTGCGTGACCTAGCTGAAAGTGCTGTACATCGTATATTGACCGAAGATTTGAAGATGAGAATACTGTGTGTAAGATGGGTGCCGCGCTTGCTTTCAATAGAGTAGAAACAGCGTCGTGAAGATGGTTTAGCAAAGCAGTAGAGTTGGACGATGTTTCACAGTACTAAAGTCGAATTTATATCCATGGATAAGACATAGGTTCACCATTTTACACCTGAGACAAAAGGAACAGTCAAGGCAATGTACTAGAATGGGAAAATCGTGTCCAAAAAACCCGAAGAGGGTTCCATCTACAAGCGAAATCATGGCGTCTGTTTCTTGGGATGCTCATGGAATTATTTTTATTGAAAGGAAAAATCATCAACGGCGAATATTAAGCTAACTTGTTGCAGAGTTTATTTAATGAAATTTTGGAAAAATAGCCGCATTTGATGCAAAAGAAATTGTTTCATCCAGACAATGCTCCAGTTCACACACAATTTATGAATTAAAGTTCGAATTGCTTGCTTAAATGTAGCTGCCTCGGACTACTTTTTATTACCAAACTCGAAAAAATGCCTCTGTGGTAAAAGATTTGCCAACAATGAAGAGTTGCAATCTGCGGTTAATGGCTTCTATTATTCTAAGGAGTTTGACAGTTCTTACTATAAACCGGGTATAGAAACTATTGAACGTCGCTAGAAAAAGTGTATCAAGCTGAAAGAAGATTACGTTGAAAAATAAGGAAAATTTTTCCCAACTGTTTTATGGCTTCTTTGTTAGGTCGACTAGGTATGGGACCGCAATCGTATATAACTTAATTTTAAGCTCACTACGACTTTGTTGTTCTGCGTCTTTTTTAAATTATTAACATGGGTGCTTGCAGTCTGTAATTTCTTGTTCCAATTTTAGCATTTTGATTAATATAAATTGCCCCAGTTCATTAACAATTCTAATTTATTGTATATTTTCCAATTTAATGTGTTAACAGAGTTCTATTGTCCATAATAAATAACAACAAATGTATTTTTGTTTCTTTCGTCGTTGTTTTAAAAAATATTTTGTCCTGCGGCAGATTATCCTAACGGTGGGATGTCTCATGTTCATATCCATTCTTAATTCCACATCTAAATTTATGAAGCATTTTATCCTATCTATTGCATATCCTCAATGGCAGTACTGTCATTCCATCTTCGTCGAGAATATTTGCCATCTTCTTCATTATAAAGAATTCGAACATTCTAAATCCGTAAATTGTAGTTCTTTTAACGTTTGCGGGAGTAGTCAACATTTGGGGGTTCCCTTTCCATTTCCAGTTTTCTTTAGTGTTTTCATAGTAAAAAAGATAAGCAGCTTATTTTGCTGCTTCATTCGATCCTGTAAGGGTGTGAGTTGAGTTTCAGTAACAGATGTTGGCTACTGACCAAAAACACTCCATTTATATTACTCAAACTAATCGTCTTCTGCCTTTAGCTCCCCCTCAGACGGATGTTCGATGATAACAGCGGGTAATACTTGTTAAAAGATCAGAAGTCATAAGCGGCTTGGGAAATTCCTTGAAGGGTTCTGATTAGTTTCAAGTTCGCAACTGTTAGGGGTCCCCTATTAGAATTAGGAATCTATTGTATAATTTGAAAATTAGTTTGAAAAATAACGATTATGTTTTGACTAAATCTAAAAATACTTATAGATTCATATTGCAATTTTCCAAAGTTATGTTCAATGTCTCTCGATATGTGGGAGTGTAATATTGATTCAATACTCTTAAAATTATTTGCAATCAACGTTTCTTTTTGCCACATGTAGACTTTTAGAATGGCAAAAAAAAAAACAAACTTTATAACATGATTTCTCAAAAAAGAAGGTCAAAATGGATAAAAACTTTAAGAAGCGCCTGATAATAAAATGTTGATAATAAAATTCTATCCATATCTATATCTGAAGTTAAAAATTGGTGTTGACTTGGGTTATCTGTTGGGCCATAAACAGCCTGTTCCCATGAAATGAATCATTCAATTCGTTTGCCAATTCAACATACAACCATTTGTGCTCGTCTTTAGAATAGATTTTTGTTTTGAAAAACGTTCATTTTTATTAAGTAAGATTAGCATCAGACTACTATTTTCGTGTGACAAATGCTGGACAAATACTGAATAAAAAATATGTTGGCAACATTGCTTTTCTAATGATTTCGTTTACAAATGATTCGTTTGCACATCATTTTGAGTGTTTTACGAAAATAATCTCTTTTAAACTGCTTTCAATGACTCGATATGGAAAAACTTTTTGTCTCTTTGTCTGGTTCTGCCGAGCTGAGGGGGATGTATCCTGGTAAAGCTACACATCATCCAGTACGTAATTCACTATCGTTGCTGCGATAACTAGAGTCCTCAGTCAGTATATTGTATGTAATAAAAACCATTTACTGTATTTGTGTGCCGATCGTGCAAATCAGGTGTTACTACCACCTCATCTAACATTGAGAAATGGTCAGGGAAATTGACATTGTACTTCAAAGATTGTACAACTTTGCTCTGTGTTTGAAAAGGCATAGTGATTCCATTTCAGGTAAAAATATTTGGTTGTTGGTAGCACTTTTTTGTAGAAGATATGTTTGGAAGGACTTCTTACAATTGCTGCTACGGCCATTACAATTACTAATTAATATTTCTAGTTTGTAATTACAACGAAAAGTAACTGATTAGTTGTAGTGATATAACGGATTTTCGTGTGTCACCAGACTGTGCCTCTATAGTAAGAAATTCGAATAGAGAGAGATCAGTTCGCCGTCCGTAATGATGACGTTTTAACACCAATGGGAAATAGCGCATGACAAATTTTTCTAACTTCGGCGAGAAAAACGTCCGTATAACAAGGATAAGGTTATCTTCACCACATAAAATTAACTGAAAATGAATATGTTCATGATGAAATGTCCAAACTGTTCTCATATCAACATTTTATATTTGGTGTATATCAATTCGCTTGAAATCATCTAAAAAACTAAGCTATAAATCTTTATATTTTTCCAAATATCGATTGTTGTTCCTTCCATCGCTTATATTCAATAGAATTTCACATTTACAGAAAGAAACCAAATTCACTTCAGTTTCTGTTGTTTTGTTTTATAGTTTTCCCATTCGCAGGAACATTTATTGTTCCTTTTTTCTTCACCCAAACCCGCATCACAAGAACAAGTTGCACACGCAATTACTTCCGAACCGGGGGTTAGAGATGTGAAAAGAAAACAATTTTTTATTACGGGTTTTCTTTCAGCAAATAGTAATGTGTAAATAAACAGAAAATGCATTATTTACCAGTATGTGCCTGCAGTACCAGAGGATCTTCTTTTGCACTTCTTCGTCATGGCAGATGGAAAAAAACCAATATTGTTATTGCACTGGAAACTACGTTTGAATTTGGTCTTTTCTCCTTGAAGAGTTTATAAATTTGAAAATATGAATACATTAAAATAATTTATGATCAAAATAATCGTGTTTATAACAATTTTACTTAATAAATGGCAATGCATATGTTAGGTAAAAAAAAAAAATAAATTATGCATTTTATACTTCTGACAGTTGCAAATATAAATTTAACAAATATAGGTCATTTCCAACCAATTTGTTTGCATATAAACTGCAATGTAGACAAATTGTGATTATGTTATGAAGTACAAAAGCAAAATGTTTTGAATTTTTATTTAAATTTACACGTCTAAAGCACTGGGGAACAAAACGTTTCTTACCATGAAAACAGCAACTGACTTTTTATCAGTTCGACTTTGTGGATGTCAAATATGTTCCTCTTTAATCGCCGCCAAGAGGGCGTTGCGCCACCTATCGGAGAAACAACATATACACCAAAGACCGGGTCTTGCCGCATTAAATAGTAACGAAAGTTTGGCAATAAGAAATTTTATCAGCTACGTTAAATCATCGTCCATTTTTCGCTTTTAAAAGAAAAGTTAAATGAAACACACATGAAGCTATGATTTCGATGAAACGTTGGTTTCATTATAATACTTGGATCTTGCCATTATATACGAAATACTATGTCACTTAAATGACCGGCTCTGGATTGGTTGCAACAGTGGATCCTTTTAAGGTAGTTTTAGACCGGTTTTTCGCTCACTTCGGGCGTATCTCGGCAATAACTTGACAAATGTTGGTTTTCAAATGTTCCAACATTTGAGGATTATCCACATAAATACAGTCTTTGACGTAGCCTCACAAAAAAAAGTCCTACGGCGTCAAATCGCATGATCTTGTTTGGCCAATTAATGTGGCCAAAACGTAAACTTCTTATGCAAAATCGGTCGCGTTGTGTGGCTCGTGGCGCCGTCTTGGTGAAACCACACATCTTCCAATTCTTAAGCTTTAATTGCATATCCAAAAAAGGTGCTTTTCATACGGTCATATTGCTCTGAATTGACGGTAACGGTTCCTCTCCTCTCCTCTGACATCTCCCAACAACGATGCGCATCAAATAATCACTTTTTAGCGGATGCAGTGGCTTTTCCACAAGCACTTCTGGGTTCTCCGAGCCTCATATGTGGCAATCTTGCTTGTTGATGTAATCGCCGAATGGCAAATGAGCTTCATCGCTGACGAAAATTTTGTTTGATTGAAAGCCCACGTTTGAATCACCGAGTTTTAATTATTTTTACGCGTACTTCGGTTGTTAAACGATTCATATTCGTAAATGGCGAAACTTTCGCTAAATAAATAACACTTCAGATGACAGGTATTTAACAGCTGACAGCCTTGCCGCCAGACCGGCGGTTTCAAAACTACTAAAAAGATAATCTTGTATTAATTTTCTGGTATGTTTGTCCATCGACTTGTAGATTTAAACACGTATGGAGCAAAGTTAATATATTCTGAAGCACCACATATTCCTCGAACCACTTCGGTATTACCTACTACACATGTCATTGCAAGGTTACAAAAGATTTATAATTCCCTTCTCCAACGTACCAAAATTGATTTCAATTCAATTCATTCAATAAAAAGCAAAAAAAAAAAAAGAACACGTACCTTTCATTTGAACGTATTCCAATAACTGCTGCGTGCATTAGAGTGAGTCAAGTTATAAACAAAGAACTTTTATAGATACACCCTCGGGAGAGTGATAATATTTGTAATTGTTATTGTAGCTAGAAAATCGAAAGGATAAATGTTTAAAAGTAAGCGTCGTTTTCTGCTAATTTGGGAAAGTTGCAATCGCTTTTTATTTCAACAAAGCTTTGATTCTGGCAAGGTAGTATGACCAACTTTGGCACCATGATTTGCACACATGAGTTTTGATAAGTCTAGCAAAGACGTTACAAACTGACGTTCAGTATCATCATTAACTAAGTCTGGAAATAGAATGCTTTTAAGCTAGCTATCTTTATCCTATTCACAGGCTGCAGTTATTAACGACGACGCTTGGAGTGTTAGCAATTTAAATTTGCTTCAATTTTGATAATTTTAAACTTTTTTTTATTTAAAAAACGTTTCAAATCTGGAGAAAAATATGTTATTGCTCGATATAGCCAACTTTATCGCGAACAATAGCATCTAGTTTGTCCCGGAAGGCTCCACACAGACCTACAATTCTCGGCGACGAGTACTTTCTGAAGCGACAAACAAAGAAGACACAAAAAAGTTGGGACATTTTTCTTTACTTTTCAACATAGTCTCTTTTTAGCTCGATACACTTTTTCCAGTGATATTCAATAGCTTTTATACTCTGTTTATAGTAAGAACTGTCAAACTCCTTAAAGTATCCATCAGCAGCAGACTCGATCTCATCATTGTTGACAAATCTTATACCACCGAATCTTTTTCGGCAAATGCGGCCTTCTTTCTATAATTTCATTACCCAAACGGTGATGGCTTTTCCTTTTTGATTATAATCAATAAAAATAACTTTGCCTTACCTGAAGATGCAGCCGTATTCGCCTTTGGACATGATTCTCCCATTTCAGTCCACCATTTGGTTGTTCCTTTGTCTCAGTTTTATTGTGGTGAAACATCGTCAAACACTCTATTAAAACATCTTCACGAGGCTTATCTTGGGCACAGCTTTTTGACCTTTAAATTTTTGGCCAATATACGAGGTATAGCACTTTTTGAAATGCCTATCATTTCAGCTAGCCCATTTATCTTCAGTTTTCTTAACCGTGTCTGGCGTGAACTCCTTAATTGGTCAACCACTACGGTGTTCGTTTTGGTAGCTCGTACGGCCTCGCTTAAACTCTGCTGCCCAATATTTTGCAATCGTTGAGGGAGTCGAAAGAGCAGACTCCGCCCGAGTATAATCTAGCTCTGCTTTAGTATTTACAAATTCACTGAGATCTTTTATTTATGATGGCTCAAATAAAAACACTAAACAACATGGCCCCTTGAAACTTAAAACATATGTTTTATAAGATTGCCATTTTTCACCATAACAATTTCTTTCAAAATACTGGTACTATCTCTGATGTATAGATAGTGTTTTGTGTCTGCGTTTTGTTCTGGGATCGCTTTCGTATTTAGCCTGCAAAAAAGGCCATATGGATAAATTCATTAGGTTTAAATCCGGAGAATATGGTGGCCATTGCTGTGAAGAAATGAAACTGTAAACTTTTTCTTGTAAAAAATAGGTTTGTAAGGCTTTTCTGAGATGATACCAAGTTCAGTTGAAGCACCCAGTGGTGCTGATTATGATCTTAATTATAATTTTTTTAATGCGTATAATTAAACTTTCATTCATTATTTGTATTCATTAACTATTATTTTATTAATAATTAATTTGTGTGCGTATATAAAAGTTAATAAAATTTGGAACAATTGAAAATTGTGTACTCTTGTAAAGGTCCGCATTATTTGGGGGCGTAGTTCATCAATAACATAAACCTATCTTATCTTATCTTATATCTTATCTATATCTATCTATATATATAAAAATCAATTACTGTGCGTTAGTTTCGCTAAAGCTCGAGAACGGTTGGACCGATTTGGCTCATTTTGGTCTCAAATTATTGGTAGAGTATTCCGGAAGGTTTAAAAGGTTTTATTTGAAGTGATAGATGGCGTTGGAGATGAGATTTTTGCAATTCATTTTGAAGGCAAAACAACGTTTGCCGGGTCAGCTAGTATATATATAAAAATCAATTGCTGTGCGTTAGTCTCGCTAAAGCTCGTGAACGGTTGGACCGATTTGACTCATTTTGGTCTTAAATTATTGGTAGAGTATTCCGGAAGGTTTAAAAGGTTTTATTTGAAGTCATAGATGGCGTTGGAGATGAGATTTTTGCAATTAATTTTTTTACCACATTAACATTGAATCAAATAATGGTAGGTGACAAACATACCAGCCTATATGTGGCGCTGTTATTTATTTGAAGGCAAAACATCGTTTGCCGGGTCAGCTAGTATGTTATATATGGCAAGAAATAGTTTTTTTTTTAATTAGTAATTTCTTATTTTTTTATCGTGTAATAGGTTTCTGACCATTGTAGGCGTAGTAATCTCTAGTAGGCAAAGTTCTTCAACAGAAGTGCTTCTACGACCTCGTTAAAACTCATTTTTTTCGCTAAAATGTTGTGGCTCTAAAATTTTGGTTACCTTGTGCTGGTTATTATATTATCCAAACTCTTAATACACCATATTCCATATGCTGTGTATGGTGATAGACAAAGCATATTCATAGTATTCATACTTTTGTTTTGTATTCGTAAACAAGTAGACTAAAGAATTCGTATTTGCATCAGATTGTTTTTCCGATTGTTTATACTGAACTCTACATGTGGTACAGGAAGTATAAAATTAGGAGATTGTAATTCAAAATAAAAGTGATTGACCCAACAAAGCAATAAAAAACCAAAAAGGTATATTATGCGAGTATATCATTCGATTCAAAATTATCTTCGCATTCTGTTAATATCACGCACTATGCATTGGGTTATACCTATACATATACATTTAGTAGTTTTAAAACTGCCGGTCTGGCAAAGCTGTCAGCTGTTAAATACTTGCCATCTGAAGTGGTATTTATTTATAGTTAAAAGTTTGCCATTTACGAATAAGGATAGTTTAACAATCGAAGAACACGTTAAAAAAAAAGGTTTATACTTACTACAAAAGTAGTGATTCAAACGTGAGCACTTTTTGTGAATTAAGGGGTAACTATGGGCGTCATAATCGATGTCTGCTGTGCAAGTAGTTGCCAAGATTATAAAGAAATGTTAAGAAACTGGAATTGGATGTGGTCAGATCTGTGCTTCATCGCAACGAATGCACTGCCGAAAATATTGTTTTTGTTAGTAAAAGTGTGGCGGATAATCCGAATTTCAATTCAGAGCGCTATTGCCGTAATAAAGTGACTTTTTTTGGCCTGCAATTAAAGATTATGAACTAGACGATATGTGGTCTCAATAAGACAGTGCCGCGAGCCACACAGCACGACCGATTTTGGCTTTATTGCATGAGAAGTTTCGCGAAAGTGTAATCTCACATCAATTGGCCACAAAGATCATGCGATTTAACGCCGTTAAACTTTCTTCGTGGGGGCTACGTTAAAGACCGTGTCAATGCAGATAATCCCTAATCGATAGAGTACTTGAAAAGCAATATTCGTCAAGTTATCGTCGAGATACCGCCCAAAATGTGGGAAAAAGTGGTCAAAAACTATCTTAAAAGCATCGACTGTTACAACCACCCGGAGGCGGTCATATGAATGACATTGTATTTCGTGCATTATGGCAGAGTCCAAGCTTTATAATGAAATAAATGATTCATTGAAATCATAGCTTTATGTGTGTTTTATTTAACTTTACTTTTGAAACCGGAAAATTATTAACCCGGTATTATACAATGCCTGGCTAATACTCGTATTGATGCAGAAACAAAAGTAATGTAGGTGATCTTTTTGAATATTATGAAATTGTTCGCGAGTCCGTCTAATGCATCCAAGTGTGTTTTTCCAATATCGTAATATATCTGCATCTATAGGGTTATCTATTTAGTGGTTTCGAAATCGCTGGTCTGACAAAGTTGTCATCTGTTAAATACCTGTTATCTGAAGTGTTATTTATTTAGTAAAAGGTTTGCCATTTACGAATATGGATCGTTTAACAGCCGAATAATGTGTAAAAATAGTTAAAACTTAGTACAGAAATGGTAATTGCAATGTGGGCTTTCAATTGAATAAAATTTTCTTCAGTTATGAAGCTCATTTCTCACTCGGTGGTTGCTCGTACGTCAACAAACAAAATTGTCGCATGTGGGACTCGAAGAACCAGAGGTAATTGTGGGAAAGCCATTGCATCCCGAAAAAGTGACTGTTTCGTGCGCATTATTGTCTGAAAATGTCACTGGGCCGCATTTTTTCGAAAACTACCTCAGAAGGATCCACTGCTGCATAGGCGATCATTTAAATAACGTTGGATTTCGAGTATAACGGCAAGGTCCAAGCTTTATAATGAAATCACAGCTTTATGTGTGTTTTGTTTAACTTAACTTTTGAAACCGAAAAATACATTACCCTATATATTCATTAGGGTTATTATCACAAGAATACATTCGCTCATTCACTACCCCATGAATGCTCATCACTTGACCCGGATGATAAAAATTGATTCCATGAAAAAGAAACTATAAATATACAAAGAAAAAAACAAAACCCACAGAAAAAAGCACGCCCAAAAGCTTACGGAGTAGCAACAACAAACGGCGAGAGAGCGAAAACAGCAAATTTATTCAATAAATTGACCTTAACTTTTAAGAAGATTAGAATGGAAAAATCGAAGCGGAATGGAAGAGAATAAAGATGAAAACTATCAATGAATTATGAGTAAATTGATGATATACGAACATGCGACCGGCCAAAATAAATGAATTTCAATCAGAAATTATGGATTTTCAAAGATGATGAAATGTCATGGGAATTACCCTTAGGATGGACGGACGGACCACTCTAATATCCCACATCACATTTGCGATATGGTGTTCATTTTGTGACAGAGAATTGAAGAAATCTAGATGAAGTCAAATTAGATAAATGAATGCACACAAAAATATGGCAAAGGAAAGCTAACAAGTATACAATTTGTTACTTTTATGTGTCTTAAGTTATTATGCATAATTCAATTAGCTGCTATGGGTAGAAATTAATATTCTTCTTAAATCTTCGGAACTATGTTAAGTAGTCGATTATTGTTGTTACTAAATTGATCGGCCATTTTCTATGCTCCGTCTGTCTCTCTGTACACTTTGCAGCAACGCAAAAGGACATTACGTGAAATCGTATATGTAAGCCAGTTCACATGACTGAGATTTACACGTGGGTTGTCAGACGAAATTATGAACCTCATACCCCGACGAAATCTCTTTAAAGAAAAAATTGCCTTGCATCTCATGAATGAGACATGGGAGAGCTTCTCACATACAGTGAGGTTACACGCATTCTATTTTTAGACTCATTCGACTGTAGTTTCCAGTTTGACGGTCATTTCAAATGCCACAGTTTGAAAAGCATTTGCAATATTTGTCGACCATTGTTCGACCATTCAAAGTATTCGTCACCGCCGTCCGGTGACCGCCGCTCAAATAATAATGATAAGTGGCTGTATGTGGGTTTGAACTTGCGATCATGCGAACTATAGTCGCGTGTATTAACCATCGCGCCACGGTCGGTTGCGATAAAATCTCTTTAGAACAAAAAAAAAACAGTCAACTGAAGACGCTGGAAACACTCTTAACGAAATGTCGTTGGAAATGGTGAAGCAGTCATCTTTTATTTCATTTATTAAATTGGTGGAGTCTAAAAGACCGAATTGAATAATTATATTAGGTGCGCAACTAAGATTTCTTTTTTTTTTTTTATAAAAATGCAACTTTATTATGAAAACATGTGATATATTGAAAACTTTGTCCATCGCTAGCTGCTACTTTTTTCCATCTTTCTGGCAAAGCTCGAATTCCGTCATTGTAAAACTGTTCATCTTTTGAGGCCATTCCTTGATGTCGTCATAAGCGTGGAACTGCTGCCGGTCAGCTTGACCGTGTGCAATCGAATGGAACAAGTGATAATCGAACGATGCAATATTTGGAGAATATGGCGTATGGGGTAAAACTTCCCATTTCAGCATTTCCAGGTAGGTTTTAACGGGATTGGCCACATGAGGCCGAGTTTTGTCATGCTGAAGAATCACTTTTTCGTGCCTCTCCGCGTATTGTGGGCGTTTCTCGCCCACTGAAGTCGATATCGATCCCCAGTGATGGTTTCGCTTGGTTTCAACAGCCCATAATAAATAACACCGACCTGGTCCCACCAAATACAGAGCATAACCTTTGCAGCGTGAGTATTTGGCCAAGGCGACGACATAGAGTCATGACCCATGACTTTTTTTCTTTGGATTGCTATAATGAATCCATTTTTCATCACCCGTTACAATACGGTGAAGAAAACTCTTTCTTTTTGTCGCTGAAGCAGTTGTTCGCAGACGAAAAACAACGCTCAACGTCTCTTAGTTTCAACTCGTAAGGAACTCAAGTTCCTTGTTTTTGAATTATTTCTAAAGCATGCAATCGCTTGGAAATGGCTTGGCAGGTAACTTCTTATACTGAAGCAAGCTCTATCTGCGTGTGACACGGATCCCCATCAAGCAATGCCGCCAATTTAGTGTCTTCGAAGGTTTTTCGTCTCTCTTCGCGGGAACGGTCGTCAACGTCAAAATCACTGTCTTTAAAGCGACGGAACTAATCTCGACACGTTGTTTCACTTAAAGCAGCATCTCCGTAAACGTTTTAAAGCTTTCGATGGGCTTCAGCCGCCGTTTTCTTCGATTGAAAGAAGAGAATCATTACTTCCCGCATGTGACGATTATTTGGCACAACATCATACATATTCACACAATCAAAAGAATATGATGTCGAAAGAAATCACTATTATGCACTATTATCGCTTAGGACTTACAGCTGGCGCCATCTATTGGCAAACAGCGGGAACTTTGTTGTGCAACTAATTAAAAAAAAAATGCAAATAATAATTGAATAGTTATAAATAAAATTCAAATGAGCTAAGATCTATATTAAACAATAAAACGGAAAATAAATAACAACAAGGTATGAAATACGAAGAAGAATAAAGAACCTGATCGAGTTTTCTCTTAATCACTTGAAATTTCTAGAAATTTTAAAATTTTTCTAGTTTTCCGTTGGAGAGAAGGCGAATGCATTTGGCTCATGCTACTTTTACTATAAGCAAAGGACGGAAACAGACCATTTTGTGCCATACAATTTGTTATAGTTGAGCTGGCAAGGCGTTTTGTTTTCAACTCTTAGCCTGCCCATTCGCTTTATCTTAGAGCCTGTGAAATTATGGGCGCTTTGAAAGTGTTTCATTTCATTTCAATAGAAATGTGCTTCTTGTTATTAACAATAAATTTCTCTACGAATTGTTAACAATATTGAATGCTTTTCAACACATCAAAGTTTCCCTTTTCATGGAATTTTAGCGGCGACAACCTTCACCATCTTTAAGTTTCGAAGTTTTGTCATTGATGATTTGTGTTGTCGCATTTATTATTACAACATTGAAATACAGGGTGGCGCAGTAGAACGTGCATATTGCATCATCTTTTTTTGCGGGGTAAAAAAGGCGCGGGCGGGGGGCGCCTACATCGTTGGGTTGGCGGGCTCATGGAGTTTTCGTCGGGAAGCATCATGCATTTTGCGTGCGCGCATTTTATATTGATACTAGGCGACTATATTGTCCTGAATATGGACTACGGCGAATTAGTGAAGCTCCGAGTGCTAATTTAATTAAAATATGGGTAAAGTGGTTTGAAGAGAATGGTTCAACATTTAAACCACAAGCAAATGGTCGCCCAAGAACATCTAGGACCGAAAACAATGTTGAGAGAGTTATTATGGAGTCAGTACGAGGAAATCCACAAATGTCGACTTGCAAGAGATCGTCTGTCTTACAATTATCGCGACGAAGTTTGCAACGAATTTTAACATTTTATCTTAAACTGCATCCATATAAGCTGCAATTAACACAAGAATTGAAAGAGTCTGACTTCATAGCAAGGCTCGCATTTGCTAATGAAATGCTTAATCGATTTTCCAATTTTGACAATATCCTTTTCTCTGACGAGGCTCATTTCCTCATGAATGGGTGCGTAACCCGTCAAAAAAGTCGTTACTGGAACAGTGAAAATCCGAAAATCAAACACCAGAAACCATTGCATAGTCCTAAAGTGACAGTATGGGCAGCAATCTCTGGCAGAGGAATAATTGGTCCTTTTTTCTTCGAAAATGCTCGGGGCCAAAACGTCACGGTTAATACGGAACGAAATGTTGAGATTTTGGATGTATTTTTGGCTCCAGAAATTGAAAGTTCAAGAGTAGTGAATTCCAGAACTTCGTTCCAACAAGATGGAGCTACCTATCACACATCAAATGACTCCATGGCGGTGGTGAAGCAGATGTTCCCTGGCAGACTGATTTCGAAAAGAGGTGATATCCCATGGCCCCACGTAGTCCAGACTTGACGCCTTTTGACTTTTTTTGTGGGGATACCTCAAACATAAAGTCTACAGTAATAACTCAAGAAACATCGTTCAGCTCAAGGAGAATATCCGTGGTGAAATGGTAGTCATTACACCAGTATTACTGAAGAAACTTTTCAATAATTTTCGTTTGCGGTTAGAGGAGTGCCGTCGTAGAGAGGGTCACCATTTAGATGATGTTATTTTTAAAAACTAAACTCCATTTATTACTCTACAATGCCTTAGATTTATTGTAACCATACCTTTTGTGTTTATTTGTTAATCTATTTTTTAAATATGCACGTTCTATTGCGCCACCTTGTATTATGGCTGTGTAAAGTGTAGATGTAATGATTGTAATAACGTTTTTGCATATTAAGTTTGTTTATGAATTTTGCATTTCTTGTTCTCCCTCTTCCCTCCTCTTAGTCTGACCAATTATATGGACGAGTACGTCCACTTTGAGTCATCATCGTCTGCCATCATCAATCAATGCAATTAAATGAAGCATTTTATATTGAATACCATTCGTGGGGTGGAACAGATTTGTTGTATTACATTTGATATTGTTGGTTGTTTTGTCACCACTTTCCACAACACTGGAAATCGAATATACTTTACTTGGTTATTCGTTTAGGGCAAACTACGGGTGCCATATATTGGTTATGAGCTCCTGGTTGTTGGATTTGTTTTTAGATCATTTAGAAAATTAGATATGAATGCAAATATTTCGAAATTTTTCAATTCGGTAGAAGTTTTCTTTAAGAAAACCCAGTACAGACGTTTTGATTTATAATTTCCACATCTTTCCGCCAACATTTTTCTAGTTTGTGGGTGTCAAAAATATTGTTTTAGGTTTTAAAGAGGTAGTTAAAACTTCTTCTAAATCCACAGATCGCCCGCAAAACGAAATCGGATACGAAAATAATTTTGATTGGTTTTGATTTCTTGAATCTAAATGCAGAATATACACACTTTTTATTCTGATTCCAGCCACCGAATCAAAAGTGTATTGAGTTTTATGCTTGTTTCATTTATCCAATACGAAATTACAAACAATTTTGATTTTGATTCATACATCTGAAACGGAATTAATAACATTTTTGACATTTTGACTCAGTTTATGAAACGTTTTGTTTGTATTTGATAAAAAAAAAAAATCATTACTAAAAACACACACAATTTCTGAATAGCTGTGAAATTTTCTGAGGGCCTGGTGTTGTAAATTCTGAAAAATTTTTTTTTTAATCAATCATTTTTACCTTTCGCGGTTTGGCGCCAGCAGTTTTGCTCTGCCAAGAAACGGAACTGCATGGTGGTATTACATACAGTTCTGATTCAGATTAAGAAATGAAATTGCATAAAACTATATTTTCGTTTCAGTTTGCCGACTCCAAATATTCTGTGTTCTTATGTTTCGTTAGGGAAACAATATCAATATAAGGATTCAATTTCTCTTTGATAAGAAACAAATCAACACAAAGCGAATTGTTGTTTCGTTTATGAATGAGAAACAAGTCTTTAGTGTAATTTAAATAAGCTTAGAATATTAAAACCGAAATGAAAACTGAATATTCGTGAAGTTCACTGCCAGAACTATAAGCTGTGTCCCACAAGATATTAAGGCTAGCCTGATTTTGATTTAAATTAGCCATATGAATTCTTCTAAGTTATTGGCGCAAAAACATATTGACGAAAGGCAATATTGTGTTGTAGTATCTCCGCTAATAAATTCCTCATGTCGTTTTTATAACGCCATCAGTACAGATATTTCAGCCAAGTGAGGTAATTTGCATATGTCTTCTTCCAAGGTCCTTTGCATTGGTGCAGAAGTTTGCGAAATACCAGAATCTGCATGGCAAATCGCTATCAACAAATGCCCGGAATTAAAACCCAATAAAAAGAGCAAAATTGTAACTTACTGAACATAATTATTATAACTCATTTGTAAATTACCGTCTTCTGCTTACGATTACAATTTACAGGCAAACTTTTGATTTGTGCCAAATCGGTTAATTTTAATGAATGGGTACTCTAAGGAGGAGAGTGGGATGCAAAGCAGGCAATTTTTCACTTACTACGTTTATTAAAAACCTGATGTTCACTGAATGTTAAACTGAACCTGAAAATATGTAGTTTAAATTAGGCAATTTGTACGCCAGATATCACAAAGGACGAGTTGCTCCTGTTCATTTGCTTACACTTTACCCAGCATTTCCAACTAATACAATTCAATTGAATGCACGACATGAATCTGAAAATATGTAGCTTTAATTAGGCAATTTGTACGGCAGATAGCACAAAGGACGAGTTTTTCCGTTCATTTTTTTACACGTTACCCGGCATTTCCATCTAGTACAACTGCACGAATTGTATGAATTGAGATTTTCTGAGGAAATACAACGTCGATAAGTCGTCCAATTTGTATGGGGGGATACCAGTGGGGGTGTACCATTGCGGTCCACTTGCATTTTCAGAAATCTGTTAGTCAGTCTAGCGCAAGACATGTCCCTGATTTAATTGAATTCAGTATAGCTGAAAGATATGAAGCTTAGAATAAACAATGTTTGTCAATTTTGATTTTATTTGATTAAAAATCTTTAGTATATCGCAAAAGCATTTCAATTTTGAAGAAAAATATTTAATAAAACGGTGTAACCACCGTTAGCGCGGACAATACCATTCCCAGGAAAGCTTCACACTCTGAACGAATGTGGCTTCACGACATTTTTCCCCGTTCTGGACGAAGGCTCATTTTTAAGACGTTGGCCGTCTCATGTTTTGTAAGGAAAACTTCATTGGCTAAAAGTTTGGTTTGCTTATTTTAAGTACGTACTATTTGCAAGCGTATTTAAATCACATATAATTTAGTCAATATAAGTATATACAGGGTGTCCGTCGGGACGACCCTTGGTAAACATAGTTTTGACAGTTCATATTTGGCAGTCGTGAAGTAGAGACGTAGCAAATTTATTGTGGAAAACATATTCGATAAACCAACGTGTTTTAATCATTAAAACATTTTATCAAAATCAATCATCGATTATTGTGACAATGAGAAAGTTACGTGAAATTTTTGGGAGAAACAACATGCCAACAAGACGCACTATTTATCGTGTAGTGAATGATTTCGAAGAAAGAGGGTCTGTAGCCGATATGGCCAAGCATGGATCACAACGTACTGCAAGATCGGCTGAAAACATTACTGCTGCTCAAGATAGTGTTCAAAACAATCCATCAACCTCATTTCGACGCCGTGCTGAGGAGTTTGGTCTTCAAAGAACAACTTTCGCCACAATTTTGCACAAGGATTTGCATTTGTTTCCATTTGAGATTTAGTTGACACCAGAGCTTCTTTCACAAGACCATTTACGCCGCCGTACATATGCCAATTGTATGTTACAGCTCGCCTATGACAACCCCGATTTTCTTGAAAAAATCATAATGAGTGCGTGAATAAACAGAAAAGTCGGTTCTGGGCAATGGAAAACACTCCAATTATTCATCAGTCACCTTTGCATCCATTAAAAGTGACAGTCTAGTGTGCAATTTGGTCAGGAGGAATCATTGGGCCTTACTTCTTTGAAACTGAAATTGGAAATGAAAATGAGTATGATTGAAAACTCGTTAACGCCACAACTGCATGCTTTGAGCTTGACTAACCTGTGGTATCAATAAGATGATGCCACATCGCTTACAGCCAGGATTACAATGGAATTACTGCGAGAACTCTTTCCACAACAAGTTATTTTAAGAAATGGTGATGTTGATTGACCTCCACGATCGCCTGATTTGATTGCTCCGGACTTCTTTTTGCAGGGATATCTGAAAAGCAAGGTTTATGCAAACAAACTAGAAACGCTTGAGTAACTCAAAGAAAATATTCGTCATGAAATTAATGAAATATCGCGTGAAATGTGAGAATGTTATGAAAAATGTGCTCAAAAGGGCTCGCATTTGTGAGGCTAACAGACGGACATTTATCTGATATTGTATTCCGTACATAATTGCCGACATTAAATAAAACATTTATCAATATAAGATCCATTCTTTCATATAATCAAAAATTATAAACAAACAAATAGTATACCTTCCCGACAGACACCCTGTATATACCTATAAGTAGGTAAATGTTTAGTAATACTGTGAAGATTTTGTATACCAATTTTAGGTATGTTTTCAAACCGAATTCAGTACGAGGTTTATTTATTTATTTATTTTTTTTTGAGTGTATGCATGCTTTTTCTTTAAATGAGTTCATTATCTATCATAATTTGCATATCAACAGGATATTATTTTCCATGTCCTGGCACAGGCACACATGCAAGAGCGGTTGACTTTCCACATAGAAAAAAGATGTTCAGTTCAAAGGGATCAGACCGGAACTAATGCCGGAACAGTCTAGCGAAAACATTAACATCTTGCAGAAAATGGCTGGCGTAGAGCCACAACTTCACATTTTAAAAATATCTTCTTCAGAACTTGATCATTTTGAATACCAAGGGCGGGCGCCGTTACAGAACGCAGACAGTTGTATCTGAGCGAAATTACACGTTTAGCCGATGAAAAAAAAGACAAAATAATTATGGTGAATTTTAAAATAGTTTTCATGTGACGCAAGCAAAAAAAAAAAAACATGTTTAATTAGTGCCAACTAAAATGCAAATGTCAGAGTCAAAGAAACGTCAACGACTGCAGCATCACCAGAACAACTGAAGCATATCGTTAGTGCAAGTTGTTTTTGTGGAGATCCTGAGCACACAGGAAATTACAAAATTGTACTTAAAATATATGCAAAATCACAAAAAAAAGCAAACATAAATTGAAAAAGGCAGGGAAATTATGAAGCCATTGGCAAAAGCAACAGAGACATCAGCGACAGCGTTAACATTTGTGGAACAATTTGCAGCTAAAAACTATTTTGGGAAAATCCATGATGTCAATGCCTTAAAATACTTTTTGCGTTCCAAATAAAAATTGTTTAAACATTTTCGTAAATATACAGAGAAATGCAAATTTATATTTTTAATGTATTTATCATCATATTGTTGTTTTACTGCATGCCACTGTTTTTTAAACAAAGAAGGTTTTTAGTCATTTTTTTGTTCTTCTTATTTTTGTTGTTATGAAATAAACTTTCTTTAGCAGTCCTTTGTGATTTACAAAAATACGTACGACTTTGTTTATATGCAATCGTATAAATGTAGATACTCGTACACGAGTATATACAGCGAGGAAATATAAACAACAATGAATAAAAATTCGAAAGAATTGAAAGAAATTAAAACAATCATTTGCCACTTTAGCCACACAATAACGTCCTCTCTCTCCATGGGCTTGAATGCATCTCTATGCAGTGTCGTCTAACAGCGTCGAATCCAGCTAGTCAGTCAGTCAGTCGGTGTGCATTCGATTTTTCCAAACGTATAAAAACTTCCATAAAGTCATACATTTGCCATGGTTCGTGGCACAAATGTCTAGAGAGACGTTCGGCTGCTGGTGCCACATGATTTTGAAGTCTGCAAAAACTTTTATTTATATTAAAAGTCAAGACGAAGAAGCAGCGACGCAAAATTTGTTCACAACAATAGGGTCATTCACGTTTCCAGGCAGACATCATGCAAATATCGTAAATTATCGTGTAATTGAGTAGGCCGTAATGGTAGCTGAGTAGGTGTTATCGGTTCCTAGATCGTGAGATTGTTTAATAAAGTTGCACGAAATAGAAAAACATCTGCACAAAAATTTCAGTCGGCGGAATCACAATCCTTCTTCTTCTAAATCCTTTTTCTGAATTTTTTTGAATGTACATTTTAACTTTATTAGGAGGCTCCGGCTCAACAGTGGCATTGGCACTCCGAAACCATAACATTTAAAAAAGCAAAAGTGAAAGATTGGTCGGAATATTCTCGTAGACTACCGATTTGAAGTAGCCCCATAGAAAACAATCGCATGGAGAGAGATCGGGGCTACGTGGGGGCCATTCAATATCCCCCCTTTTCGAAATGAGTTTTCCAGGAAAAACATTTTTTAGCAGCTCTATGGATACCCTAGCCGTATGACATGTGGCTCCATCCTGTTGAAACCACATCCTCGAGGTATTGTCTTGAAGTTCTTGCAAAGCTGGCACCAAAAAGTCTGCTAGCATGTTGCAATAATTGTTCGCTCTAACCGTCATCGCATGCCCTCTTTCGTCCTCAAAAAAGTATGGTCCAATAATACCGGTTGACGTTATCCCAGCCCACACGACAAGCTTAGGGCTGTGAAGTGGACGTTCATGCAGGCGTCGGGGATTAGTCTCGGACCAGAACCGACAATTTTGCTTGTTCACATGCCCATTAAGGTGAAAATTGGCCTCATCACTGAGAATCACGTTGTTGAAATTGTTGAACCGTTCTAGCATCAAATTGACAAAGTTAAGTCGGTTATTGGCATCATCGGGTTTTAATTCTTGGACTATCTGAATCTTATAAGCCTTCAAATGCAAATCACGTTTCAAAATTCGTCGTAAAGTTGTTCTTTTGACATCCAAAGACTGACTTCTCTTACGTGTTGACTGTTGCAGATTTCGCTGAACTGACACACGAACACGCTCCACAATGTCGGCTGATCTTGCAGAAACTGGGCGACCACGAACCGTAATTGGTACTGTTGAGCCGGTTGTTTCGAAAATTCTGATCCATTTTCGTATCACATTGGCGCTTGGAACTTCTCTTAAATCGTGTAAACCGTGTTCATGCCGATACAAACGTCGTGCAGTAATCACTGATTTATTGTTTTCGTAATACATTCGGACACAAAATGCACGCTGCACTCCCATGTACGGCTCCATGGCGACTAAATTTCCAGGAAGCGGCGCAGCGAACAACATATCCCTCCATCACCCCGTGCCGCGCGTTACCGAGAAATTGAAGAATTAAATCGCTAACGCTCATATGGCCCACCCGTTATATAAAATATTATAAATTCGGCATACTTTATTAAATTGTATGTCCACTGGTGGGAATCCTGTATCAGCTAATTACTATGTTAGCTGGCGAATGACCCTAATGAGGGGCTTGATGTTAAAAGTAATACAGAATAAACATCGCTTACACAAACGGACGATTTGCACACACAAAAAGTACATAATTGTTGTTGTTACTGCTGTTGTGTATTTACAAAACACCAACAACAGCGGAAAACTACAAATTAACTCAACACTTGCATTGGAATGAAGTCAATCCCACAATTTTAACTTTGCTTAATTTCATCATCGTACGATATCTGGGCTCCCCAACCTCCATTGCAGCGTAGGCGGTGGCCAATACAGCAGGAAAAAAGTGGCAAACTTACCCCTGGTGTTGCTAAATGTTGTACTTTTTCTGGTGCAACTGCATTTCCACACTACTCTATCGTTAGTGTGTTATAACCAAAAGAGTATAGACAACAGAAGAGATGTAGAGTCGCTGCCATAAAAAAACAGGCCATGAAAAATTAGCGACGTAAAGTTCAAGATTAATCAAAAGAATTGAAAGCTTATCTTAAGCGCATCGCACGCAAGAGATTTTGCCTATTGAACATTATAATAGGGTCTGGCTTCGAAATCATTAAAATTATATAATTTTAATTAACTGAAGTTTTTCTAGATTCAATGTTGACAAGCAAATTATTTTGATAACAAAAACAATGACATCGATAAGATAAGTAAGATAAGATAAGTTTATAAGATAAGTAAATCTGTCGAGAGCGTAGTTTCATCTCTCTGCTTAATCTATCTTCTATAAACCTTATTATTGTTTAAGTCTCCAGTAAATTAGTGCATCGTTTTTCTCATTATTTTTCTTGGTTTCATTACTCATTCCCACTGTTTACCGCCATCCATTGAGGCCTTTCTTGGCGGTCTTGTAACTCTGGGGGCTGCAAAGTGTAGCATGTGTAGACGGATCATCTTTCATCCGCCCCTAATGAAGTCAAGTTAAGGGTCATTAGGTTCACTATGGCCACTGTTCTATTTTGAAGCGAATAACAATCATTTGTTACTTCTTCATCATCGGCATCGTCTTCGCTTGCAGCTTTTTTCATCCTTTACGACATTGCGACAATTTGTTCTTGTTATTTTATATAAATTACTTAAATTTGTTTAATAAAACGTAATTACAATTTAAATTTTTTTAATTAACCAAAGTTAATATCTTTGTATTTTATTACGATGACTGTAAAGTTGAGTTGCAGTGCACTCGTAGATGCTGCTCGTATGCAAACCATTTTTGCTCATCTGGGTTAACATTGACGTCTTTGTCTTTTATGAGATACGTTTTAATGAAGATGCTGCAGTTTTATAGTGTTTTCAAGGGATGAGATTTTTCAAGTGAAATGTTTTTTGCAGTCACAAACCTTGGAATTGCTGCAAATAATGCTGACGGCAACTGTCTGACTCATATTTCGGCTGGGAAGTGCTAAAATTTTATAATGATTTGGCAAATAAATTGAACATGGGAAATGTAACTCTCAGAAATTTCAACAATCTTTAACTTCTTGGTGTTATTCGCACCATGACCATATTGAAGAGATGTACATTCTGTCCAAAAAGTACTGGGTTTTAATCAATATGACACAAAGTACTAATTATTCACTCAGAACAGGCCTCTTTTGAAAATATTCACGTACGCCAACGGATAATCCAATCATCAAATGTTCTTTCAAACGCTTGTTATTGAAGAGACTTCAAACGGCGCCTGAACTAACTGAAAGCAGTTGTTCCGAATAGGTAGTTTTGGATTTCGGAAAGCGACAAATGTCAGCCGCAGCCATATTCAGATGAAAACGGTGGTGTTCGATGATATTTGTTGAATTTTTGGCCAGAAATTCCTTCACAATGATAGCTTATTGAGTTTTCATTTCACAAACCTCACCTTTCTCGATGAATTGGCTCTCCGAAACGCCGCATAATGACCAGATTATGTTTTTTTTTTTTTTGGCAGGAATTGCTAGTGCACAATACTGCGATAATCAAAGAATTCACATTTCTGCGAAGTTGGTTGACTTTGAAGTGATTTTTCGGTTCATTTGGAAAGCGTTTTTCCAAAGGTCATAGACTAATGTGCCATCACAAGCCAGCAAAATAAGTGCATCCGCGGAAGCTGACATTCACCGCAACTTTTGGAGCAAAGTAGGGAAAATTTTCATTATCACCAATGAATTTAACATAGGTTTGTCATAGAAGTCCTCGAGGGTTTAACGTGAGTCTCGCCGTGAAGGCCTTACCCACGGTGTGTGACACACGGGGCATATTACAATGCGATTGCCAACGCCCCCCTGGGATAGCCAAGTAAAACTTGGGCTATCTAGGAAAAGGGGCTGATAATTTTGGTACTACCGCACACTTGTCAACCCTTTCTTCGCAGCCAGGAAATACCAAATTGATTATGCTAGTATGGAATTGGCGGAGGTGAGGCCTATCTTACCACCTCTGTTACTCTACACCCGGTTGCAATGCAACTCTACATTCGACCAGTGATTTTGGTATCAACCACAACCCGCGTGATGCTCCCACTAGGGATCCAACACCAAATGTTTAGGCGGGAACTCAGTCCCGGGGCCTCCTGATCCCCACGCTACTGGCCATACTCACCAGTTAGAGAGGTTTGTCATATGAAGGAAACAGTTTTTTTTATGGTTTGATTTCCTAACATTTTCACGAGAGTTATAGCAATGGTAAATCAGTGCAATTTTTCATTTGGTCAAGGAAATTATGTTTTGGAATCAGAGTTTTAAACCCGAAATTCGATTGCAGAACGGTGTTTCTGCCAAATGTGATTATGTGGCGGTCGAATTCAAATTAACAGTATTTGAATATAATCAAATTTAATAAGAACTACTGAGTTTGTTTAGATTTGGAAGCAGTGAAAAGTGTTTCTTTAGAAATGATAAATGTGCATATATTGCGCTGTGAAAATATAATTCTTTTTGAATGTACTTCCAGTTTTTTTGCTGGGAAGTTATAGTTCATTTTATGAATACCGGGTAGGCATTGACTTCGCCTAGCGTGCCTTCAGCAACCTTCCCTCGATGGAGGTTTTTTAAGATAATTGAAGTCTTTTGGCACTAATAGAACGACAACGCGTTTCATACCCAAACATTTATGTAAAATGTTACTAATTGATTGGCGAAATCAAACTTAAAAGACGATATTCAATCACATTTTGTTTCATTCTGGTTGTAGAACAAAGAGAGAGGCATATCTTATACCACAACTCGACCGCTTTTGAATAATGCACTGTACCACTTATGTGAACATATTTTTGATGAGGTCGATTTACTGTAAGCCTTCTGTAAGATAGCCAGTGATTCGGGACACTAAATTCCATTTGCAGTACAAATTTTGAGACAAATTCTTTTTTCGATATTTTTATTCATTTCAAAAAAACCAATAGCACGCTTAAGATGAACTGATAAAATCAAGCACAAATGGCAAACTATACTTTAGAATAGATGAAATTTATGGCAACTTACGGTGAATCGATTTTACATATGCGCGACAAAGTGGCACTTTAGAAAGCGGTCGAGATGTGGTAGAAGATTTGTCTCGCCTTTGTTGGCCATCAACGTCTTCAAAGGGCAGGGAATGGTATCCGAAAATCATCGTTTTAGCATCAGGAAGACTAACACTGAGCCTTATACGTATCACTAATGGATTCGTAGAGTTTTAGACTACTGTTTAAGCATGAAATGCGTTGCCGCCCGGCTAGTTCCGAAAGGTCTGAATTTTCTTCAAAACGTCAATCGCATAAAAGTTGCTGAAGAGTTGCCACAATGAATCAATTCCAACCCTACATGGATAAAACGCCTTGTAGCCGCTAAGTTTATGAGTTTGTCATGCAAACTACCCAATAAGCTTTTGAGTGGCGCTTTCTCAGACACGCCAATGTCGTTCAAAAGGGCAATTGACGTTAATTGATCTTCTTTGATTATCAAAATGTTGTTTCCACACAGACAGACTGCAAATAAAGAATACTATCTGGCCATTATGCGGCATTTGAGAGAACAAACTTGTCGAACAAAAAAACAGTTTTGAGGGCAGGAAACTCATGAATTGTGGAGCACGAAGCAAATATCTTAAAACAACCACTCTATTTATTGATCTGACTTTGACTGACTTCATGCTTTTTCCGAAACTGAACTTAACACTTCCAATCACACATTTTCAGTCCACAGAGAATTCCCGACCAGAACGGAAGTGTTTTCCAAAAAATTCGTTTAAAAACGTTCTGACGATTGGCTTATTCGTTGGCTTAAGTGTGTTTTTTCGGAAGATGCCCATTTTGAAGGGGATACAATAAATTTTTGTGAATTACAAATACTTTTGTATTTTATAGACCAATTCTTGGCACTTGTTCTGACAGAGTATAATCAATATACTCTTCAAGGATTGTTTCTTCTATTTAGCGCCTTTTAACACTTTTCGGTTGTCCCTACAATTTACGTTTGAACACTTCCTCGGTACAATTTATATTTTGAGAGTAGGCATCACTCCTGCCAAATATCTAGTTCAATCTCCAGAGATGAATTTTTATTTATATCGTTAGTGCATAGCGATTGAAGCCCCCATTTATATACAGAAGTTGCCAGTAGTTTGATATATATATATATATATTTATATATATTTTAGTGAAAAGTGGCAACCTTATAAAACATATGTTTTAAGTTTCAAGTTGCCACATTGTTTAGTATTTTTATTTGAGCCTTCAAAAGTGAAGAGCAACCTTTACGGTGTTGGTCGTCTTATTCCTTGTAGTTAATATTTTAGCCTCTAGAATGGACTGTATGGAAAAATTCATTAAGTTCTCATCTGCATAAAGTAGTTGCCAATGTTGTGAAAAAATAAAGCTGGGAGCTTTTTTTGGTAAAAATTTTTGGGTTCACTTACTTACTTTGTAGGATGGTGCCGATTCTTGTTAAAACGTCCAGTGGTTTCTACCGAACTTTGTAGGTGCCCAAGATAACAAAACACCATTTAAAACCTTTCCATGGTAAATATATTGGTTTCCTTTACGCCCTGTTCAATGAAAACTAGCGGTGAGCGGCCTAAACCTTAATCTATCAAGGCGTTTACTTTCGCAAAGCGATTCACTGGTCTACATTGTCTTTTGGTTTTCAGACGCTAACCGTTTTTTACATACTGCAGAATGGTTAAAAATTATTTCTTCGGAAAATATGGAATTTTCAAATCCGCCACTAACGTGTAAGTGCTGTAACACCTTTGCTCTTGTTAGACGAACTGTTTTTTGTGCAGATGTTAAATGTTGGACTTTCCATTTTTTTATGGGGCTTCAATCGTAGTTCATTTTTTAAAATGTGTTCTATGCTACGAGCAGACACGTTGCAGATTTTCGCCATTTGAATGTTTCTTTGTCGTGGATCCCATTGAATTCTGGCTTTCATGTTTCAAATCATTTGAGGCGATGTGGCTGGTTTTGGATTAATACTAATTCTGTGGCGCTTTTTGATGCCAGCAATATTACTATAATGTGTAATGATCCGCTACGTAGGCCCATCAACAACACAACAAACTGATGCTGGTCAAAAACTGAGCGCACTGTCATTTGCTGTAGGGTTGCTACAGCACCGTCACGTTAGTAAAACATCGAGCGCCTAAGCCTGTAAAATTAATTAGTTCTAGAACTACAAATCTTATGAAGAAACAAAATATCGTTTTCTGCTATCTACAGGGTTGCCCATATTCGACGGACCCATGTTTAAAAAAAAAAAAAATCAAAGAAAAAAATAAAAATTTGGCGGTTGGCAATCTTATTCATTTAATTTGTTCCAAGTAGATTTGTTTACATCAATTTTTGAATATGATATCTCTTAAATGGCCGCCTCTGGCGTTGATGACGTATTGTGCCCTTTTTGCAGCATTTTCCATCGTTTTCGCCAACATTTCGGCCGGAATAGCGGCTATTTCTACACGAATGTTGTCCTTGAGCTCTTCTACGGTCCATGGCTTGTTAACGTAAACCTTTGACTTCAAATGTCTCTACAAGAAGAAGTCAGCGGGCGTCAAATCGGGCGAACGCGGTGGCCAGTCCAAATCACCACTTTTCTACATCAAACGGCCCGGAAACAAATTCTTCAGAAAATCGATTGTTATGCGACTTGTGTGCGGTGGAGCGCCGTCTTGTTGAAACCAGAACTGCTTCATACGCTTTCGACGAATAATTGGCATCACAAAATTGGTCATCATGTCGCGATAACGCTCCTGGTTGATGGTAGCAGCATGGCCATTTTCGTTTTGGAAGAAAAACGGCCCAATGACCGTTTTCGCACTAACGCCGCACCAAACTGTGACTTTTTCGTCATGAAGAGGCAATTCTTGAATCTCCTGAGGATTTTCAGTGGCGTAAATACGGCAATTTTGCTTATTTACGGTCCCATTCAATGTGAAATGGGCTTCATCGGACATGATAATTTTGTTCCAAAATTGCTCGTCATCATCGGCCATTTCGATGACTCGTTGGGCCCATTCCAATCGACGAGGCTTGTCCGCAGGCAACAATCTTTGCGTCAATTGAATTTTGTACGGGAACAAATGCAAATCAACGCGAATAATCCGTTGTAAAGTGGACCGAGCCATGCCCAACTGCTGAGAACGGCGTTTTTGGGATGTTCTTGGGGACCTCTCAACACTGGCTCGTACGGCAGCGATATTCTCGGCCGATCGCCTTGGTCGACTTTTATTTGGCCTCTTCGGATTAGAAAGAGCCTCACCAGTCGAAAATTTTTCGTATAAACGCTTAATGGTGTTCTTAGAAGGCGCACTTCTCACATTTTTTAATATTTTAAAAGCACGTTGAGTTTTCACAATTGACTTCTTCTGTTGAATGTAAATTTCAACTATTTCAGAGCGCTCGCGTGGCGTGTATTGTTCCATGGTAAAAATCTGCTTGGACTGACGCTTCAAACGCGGTATGTCACTAAGCGATCTGACATCTCTGTCAAAAGTTATGGCGTTGCCAGATGGGTCCGTCGAATATGGGCAACCCTGTACTTCTTTTACATTTTGGTCAATCCTGACCAGATTCATATTTTAACCACCACTTAACTAAAAAAATGTGTAAAAAGCAATGTTTCCCAACGCTAATAGACTGCAAAGTATGTAAAATATAAACGCAATTCAATAATAATTTTTACAAGGATACAAATTTGCTTTCAAAACTCTGTTAATCTTTAAGCTATTCGAACGACCCACATGAATATCGGTGTGCCCACTCATTGTATTGCAGGTATATTCAGTTTCATATAACTATTTTCCATTTCCTTTTGCAATGCGAAACTCCAACTCCTAACCTCTTCCAATTTTACATAATAACTATAAGTGAGCCTTAAAATGTAGCAACTACATGACTTTAAATGTAGCCGCAGCAGCTGAAGGCAAATTGACGCTATCGGGAGATTGCTCAGCTTCCACAGCCGAAGAAACCACTCGGACAGGTAAAAATTAATATGTTGGCTATGGGGACCGGACAAGAAATTACATTGCGAGAAGTGAGAAAACTAACAAGTAGAAACAAGTTGTTAGCAGAAAAATGAAAGCAAAAAAATGAGAACGAAACAAACTGGCAACAACCTGTGTCACTAATCCCCCCACAGAAAATGTTTGCATACATATTAAAAAGAGTCAATTTATTAATATCTTAACGATATGGGTCAGTTTACGTCAAGTAAACTAAAGTGAATTGCCATAGTGAACATTATTACGGTAAGAAGAGACAAGAGACATTATAGGAAGATCTTTAAGTTTGAGATTTTGTTGGTACTGGCAACTGTTACACTTCGACAACATGTTTTACCAAAAATTTCATACGTCAACTTCAGTTCAGTTGGTACAGTACATATCCAGAGTGTACAACCAGGTGCGTAAAATCTTCCATCAGACCAATGAGTTCTTGAAACCAGTACAGAAATTTCTGTCAGGTAAACTTACGTATAGATTTGTTCCCTTACAAATCTTTTCTAAGATCTTTTGCATTGATGGATTGTGTGCAGAGTTCCTGAAGGATTTTATCAATATATGCCTTGAATTACATTGATCTATTTGTACAGCAGGCAGTAGAAGGGGTGTGGCAGTACCGTTCATTTTCATTCCCAGATTTAAGCTTGTTAAATGCATGACATCTGCCCAATTGTATTGAATTGAAGGCAACTGTCTTAAAGGCATGAAACTACATGGAATAAATCGGTAATTCATAAAGGATATAGCAGAAGGGGCGTTATTATGATGTCCATTTTTGTGCTCTCAGATCCCACTTTAGCAAAGTTTTACTGCGCCCAAAATTTTGCAGAGTTTAATTTGAATTAGTATAAGATATTAACCGAAGAACATGGGCGCTTAGTCGGTTATTTATGTGAAAGTTAAAAGAAAGGGCGTGACTATCCATTCTAAAATTTTTTGTATTGTCGGTTTTTTTTTGGATTTTTGGAAATTCACGTTTTTAGGAATAAGAACTGGATTAAAAGAGACAAATCAAGTGCTATCACTCAGCTCAGACGGTCAAACCATTAAATGTACATTTTCCTACAGTCATCAAATTGGGTGCACATTTTCCCCTTTCAGAAATTTGTGCTTTTAGGGGCAAAAAGGGAAAAATTAGGTAAAATCGCAACATCGCTCAAACGGCTAGAGCAGGCATCAGGTAAATTAGTATCCACGTTGTCCTGTTAGATTAGACACGTTGTAAGAAAAGATTTTTCAAAATGCATACTTTTAGAAAGCAAAAACAGGGTAAAAAGGGGACAAATCATCGCCGTAGGTAAACGGTTAGAGCTAGAACCACGGAATTGTCGTCTTCATTATCGTTTAATAATAGACAGGCGATAAAAATATATTTTTAAAATTCATACTTTTAGGGCTAAAAAGTGTCAAATCTGTATTGATCGCCCAGAATAAACGAATACAGCTAAAATCATGGAATTTGTTATAGAGGCGCTATAAGAATGAAGGTTTCAAGTCCGTATTTTTTGGGGATAAAAACTGTTTAAATAGGGATTAAAATGGCACCACTGACAAGACTAAAGGGGTAAACGTAGGATGTTAAAAATTTGACCGCTTATCTTTTCTAAAGATTAAGCGTAAAGTACTAATTTCGTACTTTTAAGTGGTAAAAGGGCGATGAGAGTGTACGCCAAGATTGAGATGAGAGTGTACGCAAATGGCGCTGTTATCCATTGCAAGCGATTGCCACAATTGCGAGTGGAACCGATTTTTTTTTTTGTGAATTCGTATTTTAGTCGAATAAAACTGATAGAAACGGTAGATACAGCACTGAAGCAGAAGACGTCAACATTATACAGCACATTCCCTTTACAGAATATGATGCGTGAAAAAAAGATGTAACGCAGTTCTTAGCTTTAGGAGTAATTTAGGGCAGAAAGTGGACACAAATAGTATCATCTCTCATAAGAAATGGTTGAAGTTAAAATCATGAAATTGGGTTTTTATACTATAACATTCTCTGCTTTTATAGTGTAGTAGCGCTCTATAAGGAAATTTCCATTCTGGGGGTAGATCTAGAAAGAAAAGGACAAACATTTCATTTTCATGGTCAAAAACAGAAGGATAAACCTAGAATCATGAAATTGAGTGTGTAAATTCGCTTATTAGCACAGGAAACAGCGAGGATACGATTGGTACCATCGATCCATATATCCGGCTGATCCCTGAAATACTGAAATTAAAGTGAACACTACTATCACAATGTAATAGCGCAATGTAAGGATATTTTAAGAAGAAGAAATCCCCACCTTTACCGGCTGAATGAGCCTGCTGTAGTTAAAGTCATGCAATTAAGGTTATAGATTGCTTTGTGAAGGTATGAAGATCTCTTTCCACAAAATTGGAGCTTTTAGAGTTAAAAAGGGGAATGAAGGTGGAAGGTCAAAAATGGAACCATCTCAAGGAAATCGGTAATATTAAAACCATCAATGCATTCCTCTAAGGTCATTGTTAAGCAATATTCGAAGACATTTCGAAAATTGTTCTTTTAAGATATAAACAAGGAAAAAAAGAACCATAAATGCCAAGGCTGAATCTGAAATCGTGAAATTAAAAATGTGCACTCTACTATGTAAATATTATGAAAATACAAACTTTCGAATTCGAAAACCAAACGAAAATTGTACCAGATTGGATCTGAAGGAAGAAACTGAAAATAATAAATGTACCGCTAAAATTAAGGTCTACTATACCTGAGGAGCACATTCCTCTTGAGGTATGTCCACACTTTAATAATGCATATTACAAAGAAGCAATACCATCGTCTACACGAATATGCTTTAACAAACTCCTGGTTAAAGATTGAAGACAGATTCTTGAATTCTTGGCAATGAGACTCTCCTGGCAGTGTCGCATATATTGCAGAGGAATTCAGCTTTTGCTTTAATTTTTATTTAAAACATGGCATTACGCGTACGAGATAGCTGGCACTTGCTAGCAGTTTATGAAAGCAAAATCACTCTATGAATTTTCGAAGTTCTTTCAACATTTTGAATGTTTTTAGTTCGCTAAAATCAATGATTTGTCCTTTTCCCATTCCTTTGAGAATTTGCAATTTAAAGCGAAATATTTTTTTTTATTAAAACGCTGTGATCTCCGGACCGAAGCAGTATTTCAGTTTCGCTTTCATTTTTATTTTCTACAGTTTCTCAGCATCGCTTAGTGCAGTATTGCCAATTATGATCGTTGGTAAAAATGGACGAATAGGAGAAATTCACACACATCCACATAAATTTGCTATTCAACCTAGAAAAATATCGCAATATTCCTTAAGGACTTTCTGCCATATATGCGTGTGTGTGTGTGTGTGTCAGTTCCTTAGATATAGTACTTTGCATTGTTAAATGCAAAATAATATTCAAGTGACATCTAGTGGTTTGTCCAAGTGGGTGCAGCATAGACTCCATTCACATCATCGTCATCGACATCATCAATAATACTCGTACATGTGTTATATACACACACACACATATATATATTTACAATAATAATAACAATACAATAGTAAAGAAATGTTGCTCAAGTACCACTCCATTGAAAGGCGAAGGATAAGAAGAGGAACAAACCTTCAGTTCTGATATTTTCATAAATAGTCAGTCTGAATGGAGTAAAGAGTACGCCATCCACTTGGCTTTATCATCTGCTGCACTTGTGTCGTGAGTCGCCCAAGACGACAAATAAAGAAGTGTAAAGGCGACAAAATTTTTACACAATACGAGTATTCTCAAGGAATCCTCATCATCATAACTTCATTCCAACATACATCCGTATGGAAATCCAATGTGTCCACGTGTTTGTCTGTATGCGTGTGGGCCGGTCGCTTCTGCTGACGGAAATATCATTGTACAAAACGTCATCATCGTTAGCAGCACCAGCACTGGCGGCAGCACCATCATCATCATCGTCATCACCATCATCATCATCGGTGATTGTGATATGACAGATGCAAGTAAGGCACACAATAGAATGTCTCCTTTCCGGTGCAGCAAAGTGTTTGGTGAAACCGAGAAGTAGCCGTGTGTGTTCGGAGGTACTACTACTTAGTGCACAATACGAGTCTTATTATTTGTGGACTCCTTGGCCCACATGTCGTGCCATAGATCCATTTGTCTGCATGCATCAGACAAAAGGTGCAAATGATTCTAGATCCACACAAAGAAATGAGATATGATGCGTTTCTTTAAACGAAGTAGATTTGTCATGACGTCGACAGAGAAAAATGATAAGAAATTGTCATATATTTGCCAAAAAAAAAAGAACTCGAACAATTGATGATGAACTTTTCGGAAAACGGCAAGCAAAGTCAGTTGATATATCAGAGTTACATTAAAACTAAATTGCGTCGAACACAGATGTTATTACCGCGATTACAGCAAAATTATTTTGATTAATGCAAACACTATCATACACTTATATTGTTAACTGTGATGTTAACGTTTCAGGTAAAAATTGTAACATTTTTTCCACCCTTCACATGCAAAATTCATTTTTTGTGGTCGGTAAATGTGTTATGGTCTGACAGAATTCAATGTTCCTTCCAGAAAATATCGCCATATAAAAAGAAATAAATAAATAAATTGCACGGGATATTGGAAAACTTCTCGCATGTGTGTTAATTTTTAGAGAACCATTTACCAGACTTGTCGATTACTACAGGTGACCGTAACTCAAACATTGATAGGTGGTTGTTTCGGGGTTCGAATACACGCTCATACGCATCGCAATTGCGTGTTTTAACCAACATTCCACGGTCAGTGTTGCCGTATATGGATGCGAAAATGTTCCAATTTTCTATCTACACAGGAGAGAAAGAAAACATTTAGAGTATCAGACACCTTTGGTTCAAATGTTTTTTTGATGACTTCCTCAGACGATTTAGCGCTGGCCGTTTGTTTGTCTGCCCGGCTGGTAGACACGATAACTGTCGTAAATTGTTTTAACATCTTTCTTAGAATTTGGCTTAGCCTAATATTTTGCAAGATCATAGATAGAAATTATAAATGGATTACATTTATCTACACCTTCTGGTAACTCGCATGCAAATTGTCCGACTTTCGAAACTCAATTTTCTTTTGTAACTAATAATTTGTACATGTAACCGACATTGTTGCGATCCTTCGCACACTCAACTACTGTTCGCATAATCGCTGGTTCAATTCCCGATATAGCCACCTGATTTATTTAATTATTAGAGTGGCGGTTCCTTCGTTATGTTTGACGAACTCTCAGTCAAGTAATCGACAATTTTTTTTATCAGATTTGCTTCTCAAACTGTGACGTTCAAAATCGTCGTTAAACTGTAGGTTCCGTTGAGTGAGTCTAAAAAAAGAATGTGTGTAAGCTCACTGAATGTGAGAAGTTCTCCCATGTCTCTTTCATGAGATGCAAAGAAATTTATAGTACTATGAAGTCGAATTTCTGTCATTGTTTTGATCTATAATTTTTGGCAAAATCTGAAAAATATTGATGGGTCAACCATGACTGTTAAAATCCATATAAATGGTCGATTTTCTTACATTCTTTCTGGTTACAGTAAACTCAGTTAAATTTGATATTTGTTAAGGATTGCCAAATTGTTTACCGTTGAAAATGGACCACATAGCGGTTTCCCCTTCTCGTACCTTTCATGCAAATGAATCGAATTTCAGAAATCAATTTTTTTATTTGTAAACGTTGGGTTGGCGAGCTCATGGAGTTTTAGTCGCTATGAATCACTTCGACGGGAAGCGTCGCTCATTTTGCGTGCGCGCATTTTGCGAGAACTCTCGTTCATATATTGCTACTAGGCGACTATATTGTGCTGAATATGGACTACGGCGAATTAGAGAAGCTCCGAGTGCTAGTTTAATTAAAATATGGGTAAAGCGTTTTGAAAAGACCGGTTCAACATTTAAACCATAAGCAAATGGTCGCCCAAGAACATCTAGGACCGAAGACAATGTTGAGAGAGTTATGGAGTCAATACGAGGAAATCCACAAATGTCGACGCACAAGAGATCGTCTGTCTTACAATTATCGCGACGAAGTTTGCAACGAATTTTAAAATTGGATCTTAAACTGCATCCATATAAGCTGCAATTAACACAAGAATTGAAAGAGTCTGACTTCATAGCAAGGCTCGCATTTGCTAATGAAATGCTTAATCGATTTTCCAATTTTGACAATATCCTTTTCTCTGACGAGGCTCATTTCCTTATGAATGGGTTCGTAAACCGTCAAAATTGTCGTTACTGGAGCAGTGAAAATTGCAAAATCAAACACCAGAAACTATTGCATAGTCCTAAAGTGACAGTATGAGCAGCAATCTCTGGCAGAGGAATAATTGGTCCTTTTTTATTGGAAAATGCGCGGAGCCAAAACGTCACAGTTAATACGGAACGCTGTGTTGAGATGTTGGACAGATTTTTGGCTCCAGAAATTGAAAGGTCAAGAATAGTGAATTCCAGAACTTGGTTCCAACAAGATGGAGCTACCTGTCACACATCAAATGACTCCATGGCGGTGGTGAAGCAGATGTTTCCTGGCAGACTGATTTCGAAAAGAGGTGATATGCCGTGGCCCCCATGTAGTCCAGACTTGACGCCTCTTGACTTTTTTTTTTGTGGGGACCTCAAACACAAAGTCTACAGTAATAATCCATAAAACATCGTTCAGCTCAAGGAGAATATCCGTGATGAAATGGCAGCCATTACACCAGTATTACTGAAGAAAGTTTTCAATAATTTTCGTTTGCGGTTAGAGGAGTGCCGTCGTTGAGAGGGTCACCATTTAGATGATATTATTTTTAAAAAATAAACTCCATTTATTACTCTACAATGCCTTAGATTTATTTTAACCATACCTTTTGTATTTAGTTTTTAATCTATTTTTTAAATATGCACGTTTTATTGCGCCACCCTGTACAAATTATATTTTGACCTATATATTCTTACGTTCATATCTCCTATGCGGTTGCGTTCAATTCAGTCAAAGTTTGAAAGCTACTTTTCGACAACGAAAATGGCTTGAGTTGTCACTTTACTTCTAGTTCCTCCCATACAAAGTGACGATTTATCGAATCTCCGTGTTTTCTGTATAACTTCCATATGGTAGACAGTAGCAACGTTAATACAAGGTGGCGCACCAATTGCAATACAATAAGAAATTCAAAGAACTTTTTCTTAATGTATTTAATTTCTCTATTTTTTATAGAAAATTAAATTTTATTTTATATAACTAATTGGTTTTGAAGATGATAGACCGTAAATGACCTCCTTGCTTGTCCATGACACCAGAAAATTATTCATTGCGGCCTAAAGGTTTAAAGTCGGAATCGCCTCAATTATTTTTTTTAATAGACTGCCTCAAGACAGTCAAATGCTTCGGTAGGTTTCGTTTCGTACACCTCTTGCCTGTTATAACCCCATAAAAATGTCTGGCGCAGTCAGATCAGATGACCTCGAGGGCCAGCGGAAAGTGGAGTTTCTGGTCATTAATTTGTTTGGGGATTTTCATTGGAGCTCCGCCATAACCGGTATGGTTACGTGCGTAGTTGTTTTATTTTGCTGGATGGAGATGCTGTTGAAATGGATATATCTTCGGTGAAATTCTGTTGAACAAACTTCTTCAACATCTGTAAATATCGGTTCCCATTGTCTGTTAGTGTTACACTGTAGTACGATTTGTGTGTCACCCTGTATTTGTATTTTTTTTTTTTTTTTGCTTTATAATGTGTTGCAAAATTTGGGAGGAATAGATCAAGAAAATATGTCCATTTTGGTACTTTCCACAAATGGTTTTCAAAGCCCTAATTTATGCCGCTACTGGTATGAAAGTATTCCGCTATGCGTTACGCCAGTGTAATTAACTAACTTTCAAATTAATTTTGACCTAATAACATTTTACAAATTGCACATCCAGAAAAGGCAACTCAGCCTTGAATGAGTGTTCAATATAATTTATATTATATGTAATTTATTAATATCATATTTGCAAATGCAATCAAACTTTCAAGACAATTGGCTTTTAAGGCAGTGACAACATTTCACAACATTTTATACGACATTTCTCTGAATTGCTAATTTATTCAACATGTGCATGTTATTTTGTTGCTTCTTCTCTTAATCATTTTGCTGACGTTAAATTCTTAGTTCACAATTTCTTAGAATTGCTAATGATGGTGTTGGCAAAGGCAATTTTCAAAGGTTCTAAAAATATTTAACTAAACCACACAAACCATGAAGTCATTCTGCAATGCAGAGTTTATGTGGAAAAATTTTTATTTTGAACAATTACGATTTTTGTAGGTTTTTTATTTTCATAACTATGTATATGATTTCTATTTAATTTTATGAAATATTGCTCATAATTTATTTTAATTTCAGGTAAGCAAGCAAAAGATTCCTTTCTAACACTACTTATGTGGTTGGGTGGTATCCATTTATTTGGAACTGAATTGGTGAGTCAGGGAACAGAATAGAAAAGAAATTAATTTGTTAGAATAAAGTTTTTTACACAAAGATTTTTAATTCGAAAAACTTAATATAAGAATCCACAACATTACTGAAGAATAAACTTTGGATGCTGAATGAAATTATCAACTAGCACAGGAGCTGAGTCAGGTAAACTGACTTATATGTAGCTTCATCCAACGTCGATTGTATCGGTGCAGAAGAGGCGTGGCAAATCGCTAATTTCTTATCAAAAAAAAAAAGAGTAAAGTAAAATAAAATAAAAAAAAACTGTGAATTAACGTAAACTAATTAAAGTAAAGAGAGTGAAATTATAACTTACTAAACTTAGTTATTACAACTTATTGTCTTCCGCTTAGATATTAAAGAAAAACTTTAGATCTTTACCTCACCCATCGTGCTCCCCAGACCTCTCCTCGTCCGACTATCACTTATTTCGCAGTCTGAGCAACCACTTGAAAGATTTAAATTTCCATAACGGCGAGGAAGGGAAAAATCGAATTAAACGAGGAATTCAAAAGCTCCCGGAGAGGTGGGAAGAAGTTATTAAAAAAGAGGGAGATTATATAATAGATTAAAATAAATGTTTTCTTGTATATAAATTTGTAAATAAATTTCTTTTAAAAACCAAACGAACTTTCCGAACAACCCAACATATACTTAGGTTAATAACTTTCAAACAGTCCCATTAAGTACAGTCGAAATTTGGTACACTCAAAACTTATCTCTGAAGAATTGTTTTGATTTATACAAATTTAATGTTTTTCCTAGTCTGGCGGTGGAAGTAACGCTAATATACGATGTGCTTTCATGGTATTTAAGGTGGCGGAAAGTAACTCTATAAGATTTTTGTCTATCTTCACTTTAACTGTCGGCGGCAGGTGAGGGATAGTGAATGAATTATAAAGGGTGTCCCAACAAGAACGCAAGATTTAAATTTGGCGCCATTCGAAGTGTCATTATTTGACATTTGAACAATTGTTATTGTTCGCTAGTAGAAGGTACGAGGTTAGTTAAAATTGAGCGCTACACTAATGAACAACGCATTTACGTTGTGAAATTGTTGTACCACAATGGGGAAAGTTTTGCGGCTACAGTTCGCAAATTGCAATCAATTTGGAGTCACAATATTGCTCCAACTGTAAAGAGATTAATGGATAAATTTGCCAAAACTGGGTCTGTTAGTGACGTAAAGACATGAACGCGCCTTCGACCAGGTCGATCGACCGAAAATGTCGCAGCTGTACGTGATGATGTCGCCCAAACTCCATCCACCTCAATTCGACACCGAGCTCAGCAAAGTGGTGTCTCCAAATCCACTATGCAGCGAATTTTGACGAAAGATTTGCATCTTCATGCATACAAAAATTCAATTGACTTAGGAACTGAAGCCAGCTGACCATGGACAGCGAAGGGAGTTCGATAATTGGGTATTGTAAAGACAACATGAAAATGCTGATTTTGCCGATAAAATCATCTTCAGTGACGAAGCCCATTTCCATCTTGATGGCTTCGTCAACAGGCAGAATTGTCGCATTTGGGGTAAGGAAAATCCTCGAGTGATTCACGAGAGGCAAATGCATCCTCAACGTATCACTGTGTGGTGTGGATTTTGGGCTGAAGGAATCATTGCATCTTTTTGTTTTTTTTATGAAAATGAGGCATGTCAAGCGCAAACAGTCAATGGCGTTCGGTATCGTGAAATGATAACCAGTTTTTTTCGTGGTTAGAGTTGAAGAAATGAATGTGGAGGGCAAGTGGTTTCAACAAGACGGCGCCACATGTCATACAGCCAGCGAAACAATTCAATTCAATTTAAATCTTGCGTTCTTGTTGGGACACCACAATAAAATCATATTTTTTCGCCGAAAATACCTGTGAACGAAGCACGCCTTATAAAATGAACATTTGGTCCTAAAGTGCTATAATAAATGTGTCTTTGATGAAACAAAAAATACTTCTTTCTCTGAAGAATATTGTTTAATTCTTCTTGCACATTCTGTACGATGAGCAACACTATTTCAGCGGTTTTAACAAAGATTCCTTTTATGGGAGTGCCTCTACCAATTCGGAAAACATATTTTTCCCTAGAAACGTTAGGCAGTTGCACAAGTAAGGTGAACAAATTATTCCGATTAGTATTGATTGACACATAGTTGTGTCATAATTTATGCGCTTACTCAAACACTTATTGATTGATAATGCCACGACTGAAAGAAACTGCGTCACAGTCCATTGTTCGGCGGCACACCGATAGATAGCGCACTGATAGGAAAATAAATAAATCAGGCTATCCAAAAAAAAAGAAGATAATCTTCTTGAACAATTAAAATGGCCGCTCGATTGCCTTTAAAAGCGAAACCAAACGAATTATTTAACAAAATTCTCAATATCTTTGCAGATAATGAAAGACTCAGATATCAAATATAAAAAGTGAATAAACTCAAGTTGACCCATATAATTTGATGACCACAACAGAAAACATGATTTCACTTGATTTGTGAAAAAACAAAAACAAAAACAAAATATATTTCTTCCGCACTGATTTCAGTGGCAAAACATTTATAGCTGATTAATAAATTTCGGTATAATTTCACGAAATTTGAACATCATGTCGTTAGGGCCGCAAGGGGTGGTTTCTTATAATGAAATTCACAAGTTTGTAGTCTATAAACTCGTTTGTACTCGTACGCCAGCGATTATGAATTCATTCATATGTTAGTAATATTTTCTTTATGACTTTACTGTGAGGAAGATCGCTCTGTCCGTATAAAATTTGTTTTGATTTATTTATCACCAATTATTTTGACACTTTGACTCCGCATTGAACCGCTAAATTTGGGCATTTGTCTGTGTGAGACTTTGTGTATGTTCGTGCACAGGGGAACTGCGTTTGCGATTTGTACCGTAAATGAATTCATAGAAATAATATTCAATAAATATGCAAATTAATTCCAAAATTTATGAATTAATTATAAGCCAATGCATATGGTTGATGAAATACGATGAAATGTGTTAGAGTTAAATTGTCAGAACAATTCACAATTTATACTAAAAGCATTTATGTAACAGGTGCCCGGTACTTCGTACGCGTTTTTGTACTTTTAAATTGTAAATGGAAACAGAAAATGTACAAAACTAAAAAGGGCAAAGGGGAGAAAATTAGTACTATCGCCAAGAACAAAATAGTGAA
>JAHXMU010000380.1:96844-124524 GCA_019455685.1 Philornis downsi | reverse complement strand
TTATATTATATTATATTATATTATATTATATTATATTATATTATATTGTATTCCCTGTATTAACTCGATAATTTGTAGCGGATCATATTTTTTATCGAATCGTTAAATTGATATGATATAATGACGTCTGGAGCAGGATTCACACCATCTTGACTACTCTGCTACAGAGAATCATATCGATAGGAAGAAAATGTAAGCAATTTTTTTTTAGACAATATTAGGGTAACATTAAAACTTTTATTTCGTTCTGTAACACCAACACAACAGTTAAAGCACAGCACTCTTGAATATCGATGACAGGGCATATGGAGTGTAAGGTAGTGACACTGACTAATTAGTTGTTACTTGTTCACAATATAACTATACTCGTATTGCGACAATAATACTCGCAAAGAGCTACTGTTGTATAGATCAAATAACTGCCAAATCACCGTCAATATATCATATAAAAACGCTGCATTGTCAACACGTTTTGTTACTAAAAAAAACTGAAAAAAAAAAACCAAAAAATATTCTGAAATAACTTTGTCTTTTTTATAAAGTATTGAAGTTAAAAAAAAAAAAATATGGCAGTGTAACAGCAACCAACCGCGAAAGAATTCAATAAAACTAAAGGAAAATATCTTTACTTCATATATCTGTAATAACCCCAAGTATGACTTTCGATGCTCTTCAGCTCAGCACAAAAAAAGAGTTCATTAAACTTTCGCATGCGAAACCGAAACTATCATATTCAAATTGTATTACAACACAATGCCAACAGATTTTCGATTATTCCAAGTATTGTTGCATGCGAACAGACAGACAGACACTGGTTGGTGCACACATTTTCGGTGGGTCACATCAGAGTTACAGACATGGCGCACATTGGCGCCAAAAACAAAAGTGTCATATTTATTGTCAAGAGTCAATGATGGAGATGGTGGTGCGATAACTGATGGTTGTGGTGGAGTTTGAAGGCAGCGAGTTAAGTTGCTATTGCAGTTGATTAATTGCTTTAAATTGCCATAAGTTGCAGGCAGGCAACATCTTGATTTCGGTTAATCGATAGCGACTGTCGTTGGAGTGTTGCTATTGTTACAGTTGCCGCAATTGGTGTTTCCGTGCGCCACTATTGTAAGCTCCCACCAGCGGTTGTGCCCCCCTAAGAACCCTCAAGACTACGAGAAATATCAGTGGCAAAACAAGCAAAGCGCCGTCATATGAATTAAATTCTGGCTAAAGTCGTTTGTACGAAACTCATATGGTCTGAATAATTCAACTACTGACTGATGTGTGTACACATGTTTGTATTTGGGTGACATTGCTTAAAGTGTAAGTCAGCGTTGGTGCAATTTTGCATTTTCCCATACATCACTTTCTGAATGAATGTCAGTGAACTCATTCACATTGACAACGAATGTTAGTACGATTGCTCGCTCTCTGAAGTCTGGTACTAAACTGACTTTTCGAGGCGAAACTCAACATAAAAAAAAAAAAAAAATTGTCGTGAAATTTGAGAAAAACATTACTATGTTTTTTTTTTCCCCGATAAATTTGTGTAAGTGGCAACGCTAATGTTTTTTGTTGATTTCCAACACTGAAATCAGAACAACTTGCGTTTTTACATCATAATATTCCATAATACATATGTAAATTTGTGAAATGATATAGCAATAAAAAAAACCACAACTTTATAAATATATTATGGAAAACATAAGTTGTTTCGATATGGTTTCAGTGCTGGAAATCAACTCAAAATGCTACTAAATTATTTTCACGGTGAAAGTTAATGTAATAATTTGTTAATTCCATATAAAAAAATGAAGCGAAATTTTAGGCAAACATTGTTATATTTTTTTCGCGGAAAAATTTGTGTAAGTTGCAATGCTAAGCTTTTGTTTTTTGTTGATTTCCAACACTGAAATCAGAATAACTTGGATTTTTGCATCATAACCTTCAATAATACATACATATGTGAACTTGTGAAATAAAATACTCGTAGTTATAAAAAAAGACACAACTTTACAAATATATTATGGAAAACATAAATTGTTTCGATATGATTTCAGTGCTGGAAATCGACACAAAATGCTACTAAATTATTTTCACGAGAAAAGTTAATGTAATAATTTGTAAATTCCATATAAAAGATATGTCGTAAAATTTGAGGCAAACATTACTATGTTTTTTCGTGAGAAAATTTGTGTTATTGGCAACGTCAACCTGGTTTTTTTTCGGTTTCCAGCACTGAAATCAGAATAACTTGCATTAATACTAATAATATGTAAACTTGTGAAATGAGATAGTAATAAAAAAAACAATTGTACTATTTTGTAAATATATTATCGAAAACATAAGTTGTTTCGATTTGATTTCAGTGTTGGAAAGCAATGCGAACAAAGCTGGCAATGCTGCTAAATTATTTTCATGAGGAAAGCTAATGTAATAATTTATCAACCCCAAAAAATTTCCTGTGAAATATTTTAGTTCCATTTGGCATTTTTAACACGACAAAAAAGTGAGCATAACAACAACATATTGCAGTTCACGTGTTCCGCTGAAAGAAAGATCCACTCAAAATTAGACATATGAAATATATTAATAATAATTTCAAAACTTGTGAGTCTAACAATTCAATTTCGCTAACACAAGTTGAGGATGTGACAGGCTTATTATGAAATTTCATGTGATTAAGTTTGTTAAATTTTCATAACAGCTATTTTCTATATGAAAAGAAAAAATGTTGACACTTGAAGTGGCAACCACTTAAAAACGACTTCCTCGAGCACTAGAAATGCAGCGTGTTTTGGTTCAGAAAAACCAATACTTAAATTTCAGTCAAGAACACTAACTTTTATATACTTTGACACAAAAGGCCTTTTACGCTGGAGGAAAAGCGCGGCAAGGTCCCGAAGGGACGTGGTTAATGCTGACAGGAACAAAGTTACAACTTATTGAACTTAGTTATTATGTAATTAATTAATTAATTATTGTTATATTATAATTATATTTTACTGTTTTTCATATAGAGAGAATAGAGACACCTACTGAATCAGTTAATTTGTGTGTGAGATATCGTAAGTGAACCGGCCATACAAACCATTTTCATTCTCAGAATGGAGCTTAACAAACGCTTGATGCTTGTTAAAGTATACAGAGTGGGGTTACCCGTCCGATTTTGTACATTTAACCAGGTTTCACAATTTAATCGAATCAACAACAGTTTAAGAAACTGCAGTTACTAAATTGGCGTTTACAGGAAAAAAGAAAAAATAATAATAAAATTTCGATTGCGCTGCAGGAACTGAAATTTGAGTGGTAATGCAGTCCACTCCCATTCCTGAAACTAAGTTTAACAATGCATAATGAGTGCCAAATTATACTGAATTATATGCAACCGCTTGCAATATGGTTTACATCGATCATTTTAATGGAAGATACCAGACGGGCGTGGTTATATTTACGAATTAATAACACAACAAATAACTTACAACCCATGAATGCGATATGGCAGAGATTTTTTATTCAGTGAAGTTATAAATATTCTATTTTCGAGTTCACTGAACGGGATCTACAGATTAATGACGATTCTGAACTCACAGTTTAAGCTGCATTTATTAAACTTGTTGATTAAATGACTACTCAAAGTGTTAGACACATCGTGGAGACAGCCGCTCAAATAATGACCGGTGGCCGCATGCGGGATTAAACCCGTAATCATGTGCACCATAGCTGCGCCATTGCGCCAAAGCCTGTCACACAAATCAGTACAACGTTTAAAAATCTATATTGCTGCAGTTTACAAATTAAGAGTTACAGGGAAAATTTTAGAAAATTCTTCAGTTTAGTTAAGAGGTTCCAGAAATGTCGGAACAATGATGTCCATTTTCATTGTCAGACAGTGCTTTAACATGTCCTTAAGGTGTACCAAATATTGCTAAGAGATACGGTGAATCGATCAGGTTAATTTATTTCTGGTATAACTCCTAAAGGGTAGACAGCAGCGACCTGCCCTTTAGGAGTTATAGCAGAAATAAATTAATTTCGAAAGGGTCGTGGCGATGCTGCCCATTATCACTCCCTGCCTGTGCGTGACATTAAATAACCATTCACGCTCATGTAAAATATATGCATTCCTTTTCGGTGACGTTTCCTGTACACTTATTTACCTAATTAGTGATTAGAATACACATTTTTATTTTTTATACACCCCACATAGAAAATAATTTCAAGCTCTTCAGTCTCTTAAACTTCTTCTACAAATCGTCACACCAAGTTTTTTGATAGTACGAGTATTTCAAAAGCCTGGTCTTTCCAATGGATTTTTTAACGCCTTGTTTTGTGCTGTCTATAGAATCCGTTTTTGAAAAATGTTCCTTCTGGAACATTCTTGGGTTCCTCTGCATGACATAATCTAGGCAATGCAACAGATTTACTTTGATGCGCTTGACCACGTCGATGTCGGTATATAGTTGATGCAATTCATGATTCGTGCAAAACCGATATACTCCGTTATAAATGATGGATTCATTTTTTTTCGGATCGTTTCTCTCTCGAAGACTCACAGCACTGAATCATTAGCTTGTGTCATGACCAATAAATCTACGCCATACATTGCTACAGAGATCGCTGGAGAGAGATAGAGAGAGAAAGAAAGAGAGAGAGCTTTGTGTTTAAATCGCTTACTTAGCCCATAACCTTTTTCAGCTAGCAAAGCTATTTACTATTCCGAAATTGGAGTTGTTAAAGTTCGTACAACATCCTGAACAAGTAGACTCTTTGTCTATTACAAATATGTTTGTTTTGTTCCCGTTTACCACCAAACTCATTTTTGCTGATTCCTTCTGAATGCTTGATAAGACTGCAGTAACGCTTCGCAATATTTTACCAATAAAGTCTATATCATTGGCATATGCGAGTAGAATATGATATTTGCGATTTTTGTGAAACGGCACAACTTGTGCTAACTGAAACTTTCCTCATAATTATCTTTCACAGTATGTGGATGAGGTAGCACGATAAGCTATCGCCTGTTTGAATCATCGTTTCATATAAAATTGGCTCGCTAACTTGTTTGCTTATCTTTATTGAAGGCTTCGTGTCATTCAGTGTCATCTTGCAAACGTGTACAAGCTTCGCAAGAATGTGAAATTTAGCCAAGGCCTCATGAGGTATTTTCCTTTATTGGATTGTTGAGGGCTGCTTTATAGTCGACGAATAGGTGGTATTTGTCGACAAATTGACTGCCCCTGGTTACTGGCAACAGTTCCAATTGTTATAAGACATTACAAGTTGTCTGTAGCATCGCTCTGATGATGACAGCTGTCCATTTTCTACAAACTTGAAAACTTACAAACCGATGCATTTGTTAACAAACTCTTGTGCCGCCTGCTTTATTAAATATATTTTGCTTGGCATTTCGTATGTCTTATAAAATATAAAATTATATAAATCTCTGTGATGAATTTTCCTCATATGATACCTCCTTGCCTCTGGACAAATGTTACTGTGAATTGTTGTTTATTTTTGCTTTGGTGTCTTCTTTAGGAAATCTTCATCATATTTGCCCCATCAAAAGTTTCGCATCTAATATCTAATGTTTGTTGTGCTTTATTTTTTTCATTAAATTCATTGCAAGTTTTTCATATGTCCGATGACATGTTCTGGGTTGGCTAAAGTTGTATCCATCATCGCCATCGCTCGGAAGCTGCATCCATGTCTACATCGCACATCATAACGCTCTCACTCGCTGGCTCATTGATTCACAACGTGTAGTTGATATACCACGTAAGTTTAAGTGGCCTGGGCCGACTATTAAAGACCATCCAGCCATCCATCCGACGCGCTGTTTAGACTTATGCAACATGTGCCACATGCACTCGTTGCATAGTTACTGCGTTACATAAAATGACATTGTTCTTGTGGAACAAATGCCAGTTTTCCAGTTACCAGTTAAACCCTGTAGAATATAGGTAGCCTATTATTGAAACACTGAGATTGATGCGAACAGTTACATTTCCAAATAAAGGTATTAACAAAAATTTTAGGAGTAAATTAGTACGAGCTGACAGGAAGTACTACTTGCTAGGACTACATTATCTTCAAATGAACCTTTAAAAATCGGAACTTAATTTCACACTACGAAATTGTAGCCTGCAAAGTCCGCACAAACGGTTTCGAGTTGCATTGCTGCAAACGTTATGCTCGTATGGATTCTTGAAAACTTTTTCCATATTCGGTTTAGTAGTTGTCGTTGCTGGTGTTGTAGTTGCTTATGGCATTCTTAACGTGCATTCTGCTTTGTCATTTGTCCGTTTTGTTGGTTTATTGTTACTGTTGCTGTTTTTGGTTTGTAACAAGTTTCCTTTTAAGGATTCTCAATTCGAATAGTCGTCCGTTTATGTAAGAGAATGTGATGATTGCATACTCGTCCATGTTTTTGTCGTTGCAACAGTCATGCATAAACTGTTGTAACTGCTGCACACTGGGAAAATGTTATTCATGGTTTGTTTCTCTATTTCGAACGGCAGGTTTCGTTGATATTCTGGGCAAAAGAAAACTGATTTGGGTTTCTCTAACTCCTATTCCAAGAAAACAATGACTCGAACCATAAACGTTTTGAGTGCGATTTCAATCTCTCAGTATCTCTCAAAAAATAAAACAGCAAGTTTTGTTGTCGAGTAAAGGCAAAAGAAAGCGAAACAACATTTTGAAAGTAAAAATACAGGCCTATCAATTTTTCAGTTTCAAAAGTAAAGTTAAATAAAACACATACAAAGCTATGATTTCGATGTTTATTTTACCTATATTTCATTGTAATTCTTAGACTTTGTCATTATGTAAAAAATGCAAATCCATTTAAACAATGCGGCCCAATGACACCTCCAAACGATAACGTGCACCAAACATTCACTTTTTCCGAGTGCAATCACTTCTGGGTTCTCCCAGCCCCATAAGCGAAAATTTTGCTTGCTGCTGACGTACGAGTAAGAAATGAGCTTCAACCCTAAAGAAAATTTTGCTCGATTGGAAGCCCACATTTGAATCACCACTTTTGTAGTAGTAGTTTTAACTATTTTTACGCGCTTGTAAATGGCAAACCTTTCACTAAATAAATAACACTTCAGATGACAGGTATTTAACAAGCTGACAGCCTTGCCAGACCGGCGGTTTTGAAACTATATTTTTAGCCGAATCGAGCTTGTCTAAATTGTTATAAAGGCCAACAGTAACTGGTCATTTGAAGGTTTCATTCCACACGAAAATTCTACACAATAATTTAGTTGTTTCAAGTATATGCGCATTTCTTGAAGGTACTTTAGAATGAAATAAAATGGGCTTTGAACTAATTCTGGGCCTCAACTCGAAAATTGGAATACTGAATCTGGGTGGCTTAAAAGCATCAAAGTTGTTATTGATTTTGAACAGTAGTTTTGTACAAAAATTTGGATACCAATACATCGGAATAATATAAAATAATGTACACAAAATTATATGAAAGGGCAGACAAAACAAAACAAAAAGTGAGGAAAAAGGTTCTGTGGACAAATCTATTTGACATCGGCAGTTGTCAGGCGGTTTTCGTTATATATTATTTGAATGATGGAATAGATACCGTCATCCCTTCCATGCGGACGAACGTACGTATCAAATGATATGTAAACAAATTTAAAACTCCGAACGAATTGAATCCTCATTTAATTATACAAGTCAGTCTTATATATCTACATGTCTTTCAAGCCACAGTTACCATCTGACCAGCTTTCAAATGAATACTAGCTAAATTTTCATCGGAGCTTAGTTAAATGAGTAGCATTCGTGTTATCGCTAATCTGTGTTGCTTTGCTGGAGAGGTGCGCAAATTGTGGACTCCCAACCATGAATTATTGTTTTGTGACAGGGTCGTACTTGTAATGTCGTACTACGTTTACTTTTCCAATTGTTTGTAACATTATCCTGCCTCTTTTTGAGTTTCAGTTTCGAAAATGATGATGATTTCTTGCATGATATTCAAAATTAATTCATCATCGATTGGATCTGTGGTTTTACGGGCATCATTTTGTCCTGTCAGTTAAAAAGTTTTCTAGGCATTTGCAAGGCTTGTTAATCGATATCGATAACGAAGATAAGATAAGATAAGATATCGAAGAAAAATGGATTGTCTTGGTACTGGGGAATCACTGTTTCACTTTTTACTAAAAAACTGTTTGTTTCCTTTCACATCTTTGGTACTTTGAAACAAACTTATCTCTGTTGCTTACTTCTTACTATTTAGAATAATACCATCATATGTCTGTTGGAACATTTTTATTGGACCTTCCTTGGTAGGACGGTGCCAGATTTGCGTCTTGTGTGTCCGTCGACCGAGGACGACATAGAAATCCAAATCGTAGATACCGATTGATGGATTGTATTTATTGGCCAAATCGATGTGCTCTTGAATGGCAAAGCCAATGAATACAGAAGAAACGCAGGGTGTAACGAGTCTTAGAGAAAACAGATGGTTGGCCATTTAGCTATTCATGTACCTTAGTGGCACAAGTCAATATGACACCAGATCCACTAACACGGATGTTCATGCAACATTTTCCGATATGCAGATCCCGCATAGCGCTCTCAGCGGGACCCCTTCATTTTCTTTCCACTTGATTTAATAGCGGTCGTCACATTGAAATCGGGAAAGAAAAAGGCAAGAAAATAACAACTGATATGTGCGCCGCGTATATTTAGTATATCGAGCCAAATCTTCCCATACCTCCAATAAAAATTGACAGATTTCCCGAAATTTAAATTCTCATTCGCTGGCTGTGTTAACTTAAATTTCTATCCATTGTATTAGCTTGTATTGTTCGGCATAGTTTGAAAAAATCGACCGATTAAGCACGTCCCTTGTATGACCACTTCCCATACAAATGACCAATTCAACCTATATATCCGTGGGTTTGTATCTTTTATTTAGTTGCTTTAAATTTAGTCAAATCTGGTACTTTTTATACGTTGACTAAATTAGGGTTGTAGAAGAAAAACGAAGTCCTTTTTTGACACCCTTCCGGTAGCTCCCATACAAAATTTCTCAAATTTTAACGTTTTCTCTGCAAATTTCTAATTAGTAGGCTGCAGTAGCCTTGACTTTTGCCCACTGCATTGATTGCTATTTCTTCCTAAAACTTGGGAACAATCGATTAAGTAACCACGCCCTTTCTTGCACCTCGCTTACACATGATTGAAATAACCTGTATATTCCTAATTTCATATCTATTAAGGAGTAGTATAAATTTCAATTAAATTTAGCAAACACTATGCCTATAATGAGTTGTAAGTTCTGAAAAAGAATATGGGTGAAATTGGCGCATCACATTAGCCGATCGAAATTTAATCTTCCCCTGTATTTTCTTAAATTTTAGTCAACTAACAAAAGATCAACTAGAGGACTGGTAAACTCTGTAGAAATTAGCTAATTTAACACATACGGGATGGCGCTCTAATTGTGCTACAATAAGAAATTCAAATAACTTTTTATATTCAATGTGTCGTATTTCGTTTATTTTATATTGTATAGAAAATTTAATTTTATTGTATATAACTAACTGGTTTTAAAAATTACCTCTATAGTCATTCACGCATATGCGACAACTTATCAGAAATTATTCATTGCGGTCTGTCGGGTTGAAGCTGGGATCGCCTCAGTTATAGTTTTGCTGCACTGCTTTATTTCAGTAAAATTCCTCGGTTTCGTTTTGTACACCTTTTGATTGACATAACACCATATAAACAGTCTGGTGCAGTCAGGTCAGATGACTTCGGGGCCAGCGGAAAGTGGAGTTTCTGGATATTAATTTTTTTAGGAATTTTCGTCAGATCTCCACTATAACCGGTCTGGCTATGTGTGCAGTTGCCCCATCTTGCTGGAAATAAATGCTGTTGAAACAAATACCTCTTCTGCTCACTTCCGTGTAAAAAGCTGCTTCAACAGCTTTAAATAACGGTCCCCATTGACAGTTGAGAAAAGCACGATTCGTGCACCACTCTGTGTATTTGTATTTCATTCATACTTTCATTCAAATGCGATACATTCTTTGTAATTTAGCACACCTGAATCATTTAGTAAACTAGGCTTTGCGAATGAAAATGGGTCGCATTCATATAGGGTGATTTTTTTTAAATTAAAGTTTTTTAGGTTGACAGCACTGGTTGGTAATGGCATCCAAACGTCATCTATCAAAGTGAAAAGTGTACAGTATACTCTGCCATTTCATCATGGAAAGACTAACAAACGAGCAACGATTGCAAATCGTTGAAATTTATTATCAAAATTCGTGCTCTGTGACAAATGTGCATCGTTTGATACGACCATTTTATGGTCGTTATAATCGACCTGCTGAATCAACAATTCGTGCTGTTATTTCCAAATTTCGCACCAAATTTACTTTATTGGACATAAAACCATCGACTTGCATGCGTAGAGTGCGTACCGAAGAAAATATTGCAGCCGTAGCGACCAGTGTTAATAACGATCGTGAAATGTCAATTCGTTGCCGTTCTCAACGATTGGGCATGTGTTACCCAACCACAAGGTAGGCTGAGTTGAACTTGGTTGGCATGTGGTTTCATCAGAACGGTGCAACATGCCACACTGCTCGTGAAACAATGGAGATGTCGATTTGGTCCTGTGAGTTAACCCCTAAGATCTTGCGATTTAACGTCTCTTGATTATTTCGTGTGGGGTTATGTCAAGTCGTTAGTCTATGTGGACAAGCCGAACACTACTGAAGCCTTACAGGATAACATAACACGCGTTATTGGGAAATACTCGAAAAAGTGACGAAAAATTGGACCTACCGAATGGACATTTTGAGACGGAGCCACGGACAACAGTTACATGAAATTATCTTTAAAAATTAAATGGCAAAGACCAATTTATCGATTCCAATGAGTATTCAATTGAGTAATTTATTCGTTAAAAAGAAAAAAAACTACAATTTAAAAAGTCACCCTTTCATATTGATGGCCCTTCCATCTATCATTTCTTAACGGAGAACTGCGGAAACTTGTGATTTTGCCTCTTTTGTTGTTTTATAATTCAGATTAATTTTTTAATACATATAGCTTGATAAGAATTTGGTCATATTCATCACCCCTTCTATGACACTCACACTTTTGCACCAATGCAAATATACTTTGGACTAAAGAGTATGTAAGTCCGTCTAATTGACTAAATTTTCGGCATTGGTTCTATTTCATTCAAGCAGATTAACGGGCTGTGCTCATAAAGTGAATCCCTCAATTCGTTTATCAAGCGAATGAACAAGCATTTGTTGTTTTCATCTTTATAATTCGTATAGATTTCCGTGTCGAACTGTGTTTATTTTTGTTGAAGAGAGCTACCATACCCAATAAACCCCTATGAAGACTTAATATGGAAAACATTTTTAAAAAGAATTTGTCGCCATTATGACAATGTTTTCAGAAAAATTCTAATACATAGTTGACGAATACTTCCATCTGTTTTAGAAAAAAACTTACCACCAATAATGCTTTCGTTGACCGTTTTCAACATTTTACGGAAACACGTCAGCAAGGCAAATTTCCCCACTGTGCCAAGATGTTGTGGCTATGAAGACTGCACGTTGACATTCAGAGTTGCATTTGCAATTGCGTTCAACGTGCATAACTGTTGTTGCTTGCGACCGTATAAGTCTCTGCCCCTCTGTTTCTTTCTATTGGTTTGTGAGATTGATGTTCTTTAATTTCACACAAATTTTCCTGTTTCAGGTTGTTCTCCTCCGTTTGTCATGGTCGTCGTTTGTCTGCCAATGAGATTGTTTGTGTGGGCTGGTTTTAATGATGTTATTCTTCAGTTTTCGGTTCTATTTCCATATTTGACATATTTATTGAGCGCACAGATATATTTATGCGTTCGTTCTCCTTCTATCATAAGAAAAAGTTAATTTTTTAATCCTGAAAAATTGATTTTGATTGTATATTTTTTGAATGTGGGATTCTAAAAAAAAAAACAACAGCTAGATGATGAAGTTGTGACGCACAAAGACAACAGACTTTTAATAAATATATATATATAGAATGGTTGCCGGATGGTTTTTAAATACTATTGAATGAATAGATGGTGTACTTCATTATTCCAAAGATAAGTTCAATACTTATGATATGAGCAAGAGTTTCTTTACAATATCTATTTCTCGCACTTACTGTTATCATTGCCAGATAATTGGGCTTGTTAGGAGCTCGACCTTATCACACATTAAACATTAAAATAGTTCGCTTCTTTGGAAGAAATTGATATTTTTTAATATTTTGCAACTTTTTAATATTTTGTGATAGACATCTTAGACGTCGAGAAAGCTTTGATTCCATTTCGCACAGTAAATCAGTTTGTCCGTGATTTGCTGATATTAAACGAGGTTGTACGAGCTCCAATGAAGGTGAAAATAGTGGCTGGCCAGTAAAGCTAATTAATACAGATATCATATAAAATTTACGAGTATAATCAAAATGTGAAGTAGCAAGAGATAACTCATATTCTAATTGTCCATTGTATTTAGTTGAACTAATCAAGAGTTTCCTTACGGTTAAGCTATTTTCTATAAAAATTGAAGAGGAACAAATTATTTTCATAAATATTGCTGCTGTTCCTCAGGGCTCAGCACTATCACTGCTTTACTCATTGCATAGGGTTACCTATTTTTCGGTTTCAAAAGCAAAGTTAAATAAACACCCTTAAAGTTATGATTTCGATGCAACTTTTATTTCATTATAATACTTGACCATTGCTATTACGTACAAAATAAAGGGTTATCTATTTAGTGACTTCAAATAGCCGATCTATCTATCTGCTATCAGCTGAACGCGTAATTTTTAACCATTCTTAACAGTTATTCGGTTGTTAAACAATGCATATTCGTGAATGGCAAACCTTTCACTAAATAAATAACACTTTAAATGATAGGTATTTAACAGCTGATAGCCTTGCCAGATCTGCAGATCTGAAACAAGTAAATGTATAACCTATACGTATATCGGTTTTTTTTTTTGTTTTTTTCTTTTTGTTTTAAAGATGACATTTGCCTAGGTAAAGTGCAATAGCAAAACGAATGTAAAAATCATTACGCTCCGCAGGCAAATAGGGAATGGAAGGTAAGGGCTAATGAGGAAAAACTATGAGCGATATTATTCCCCTTTCCGACAAGAAAGCTTTCTTTATTTGCCTAGGAAGTTGGTTTTTCAAAGTCAACCAAGAATCTGAGTACAACTTTTGATCAGAAGCTCACGTTCAAGAATCCTCGGCCAGCGGACGGTAAGGTATGGCGAAGCCCTACACCCACCTTTGAATAGAGAGCCCAAATTGAATATAAAAAAAACTTACACCGTATACGACTAAACTGTGCATAAGACCAAATTTTTACTAGCGGCTGTCAAGTTTTCAAGGGTTAGTAAATAAATTCAATACAACACAATAATAATTGTGGTGGTTCCTTCAAGTATCCGTACAATATCATCGCATATTGCTTTAAATTGATGAATAAGTTGCAAATATTTGTTCTGCTCCTATTTTATTCAATTTCAAATTTAACCTATGTGTACCACTATTACCAAGCTTGTAATAAATCGCCATATATTTTTACAATGATTTCAGATTAGTATTAACAATTGTCACAAACGGAGTGGCGAAACGATTAGAACTCTATCCTGTGATGTTTGGTACACAAATTGAAAGCCGGTTTTCAGAGGAACATTCTCACATCGTGATTCAAGCAGAGACCAAATCAGTATAGAAATTTCAATCAGGTGAACAGACCTACGTATGCTTTCACAGTGCAGAATTCCAAAAGGGGGCTTGATAAATTGTTATGTTCTTATCAAAATGTGCTCCGAAGTAATGCACAAAACTGCATTTATTTCAATTATATTAAACGAAGGATATTAATCCAGGCAAACTGGCAATTTATATGGCCGACATCAAAAACGACCGGCCTATTCAGATGCTTTTTTTCTATCCAACATTTTTTTTTTTTTTCGAAATTCCCACTAAACAATGTTGTGGGGACAACAAGTCCCTGAAATCTACGCATTGGTTTTTGCAGTAGGGAAATTAGATTTTGATAAATCGATCAATGTGTATGAAAAGTATCCAAATGGTCCTCATCCTGCAGACTATTTTAATACTCAGATCTAAGTTTATCAAACTCATGTGCCAAATTTGGCGGAATTCATTGCAAATGCTTGAAAGATATGCAGCTAAGAATATATAAGTTGAATACGCTGGAAATTGAAGCATATGAATCGGCCATTTGTCTTGAAAGTACCAGAAGTCTTAAATACTGCCTTAGTAAAGTCTTAAACTGTACGAAATTCAATTGATTTGCAACTGAATAGAAGATATGGTTATACGATATATAATCGTAGTATTTCCAAGTTTCGATAGTATTTCAAAAGCCTGGTCCTTCCAACGGACTTTTGGTTGCCCTCTTCTGCGCCGTTCATCGAGTTCGTTGTTGAAAACTTTCCACTCCCGGAGCATTTGGGTCCATCCGCACAACATTAGCTGCCCAACGTAATCGCTGTATATTAATGCGTTTGACCACATCGATGTCGGCATATAGCTCATGTCGACACTCTCCGTTAACAATGATGGGTCCATATATTTTCCGGAGTATTTTTCTCTTGAAAACTGCCCGTACTGATTCATCCGCTTACGTCATAACCCAGGATTCTGCCCCATATACCAAGACAAGTAGAACCAACATCTGGTACAGTCGGATTTTTGTTTGTCGAGAGAGGGCTTTATCATTGAATCGCTTGCTTAGCCCATAGTAATATCTATTAGCAAGCAAAACTCTACTCTTTATCTCCATGCTGACATTATTCGTTTTGTTTACAGCGGATTTAAGGTGGATGAATTTTTCCACCACTTCAAAATTATAGTTGGCAAGGACTTGTTGTCAACGTTCACACAGCATCCCAAACGAGTAGACTCTTTGTTCGTTGAAACCAAAAACTTTGGTTTGTCCTCGTTTACCACCTGATCCATTTTCGCTGCTTACTTCTCGATGCTTGAGAAGACTGCAGTAACATCTCGCACTTTCCGGCCTATAATGTCTATGTCATCTGCATATGTGCGTAACATATGGCTTTTATTAAAGATAATACCAATCGTGTTAACTGCAGCTTTCCTTCTAATCATCTCCAACAGTATGTTGAAGACGTCGCAGGATAGACTGTCGCTTTGCCTAAATCCTTGTTTGATGTAAAACAACTCGCTAAGATCTTCGCCTATATTTACAGAAGACTTCCTGTCAGACAGCGTCGTCCTGCAAAAACTTATAAACTTCGTAGGAATTCCAAACTTGGACATGGCCTCATACAGTTTTTGTTGTACCGGGCTATCGAACGTAGTTTTATAATCGACGGAAAGATTGTACGTGTCAATCTGTTTTTCTTGGGTCTTCTCCAGAATTTGTCATTGTGTTAATAACTGGTCAGTTGTTAGTTTACCAGGTCTTAAGTCACACTGATAAGGTCCAAGCAGGTCAGTTAGAATCAGTTTTAGTCCTTCATACATTACACTCGACAGGGTCTTATAAGGAATGGGTAAAAGACTGATACCACGGTAGGTTTTAGAAACACTTGGATCGCCTGCTTTAAACACAGGACACAGTGCACTCAAATTCCAATTTTGAGGCATGTTTTCCTCGAGCCAAACCGCATTTAGGAGCTGATGCAGACTGCTTATCAGCTCATCGCCACGGACATCGCCCAATCAATTTAAAAGTCATGAAACAGTAGTGGTCAAAAGATATATGTTTTTACCTTAGACGCTTCCTGTTGGACGTATTATTTTAATATAATATTATTCTTATTATGATATTATTTTAATAATAGCAAATAATTCATTCTTTTGGTTGAAGGCTAAAAAATGAACTTGATTTTTAGGACACATTCTCATACTGTGATTTAGTAGGGGACAAAAAGTACAACATTCTTTCTGGGGGGCGACAGTTTTAGCAACGAACACAAACGTTTGCGATAAAGACTGGAACAATTTTTTATATTTTTTATCACGATCAACAAGACCACAAAAAAGTCAAGCTGTATGACCACTTTTAGGAGCTTCTGATGCAGTTCCTGCTCGATGTTCTATATACAGCCTCAATGCGGGAACTTAAATAGCCATAATATTGCAAAGCTCATGTAAAGAGAACTCTCTCGTTCATTTTTGATCAGTAGTAATTTAGGTTTTGTGACTACTCCACTTTCATGTGTTTCCCCAATTGATAATAATGATAAAATTCTAAACGAGACACTATATAATCACTATTTACATTGTTTCTAAAGTATTTAAAGCAAACTAATCCTATTAACTTTAATGACTGATATCGTCGGCTCTTTGGTTGCATTCTTTTAAGTTCATTGACGAATCTTAATTCTAACCAGAAATCCAATTAACACTTCAAATTTTCCATCGAGTGTCATTAATCGCTTTTAATATGAATCACATTTCATGTTAAAGCACTTGCACTGAAGCTTCTGAACTACTATTCATTCTATTAGTGACTGCGTATATAAGTAAATATAAAAGTACGAAGTTGTTCAGCTTAATAGTAATTACATATTTATAATCACACAAGTCACATTGATTTTGTGATTTTTTTTAAATAAATAAACTATATCTCAGCTGTAGTTTTAAAGAACAGTTTAGTTTGACACAAGTGTTGACAGACTAACAAATGACAGCTGAATTCAACGAGCATTTACTGTGAGATGTCACCGCTAAATGACACCTGAAAGCTAAATGTGCATACTAATTGTAAGGGAAATGAATTACTAAAAGTGTTAAAATGTTCGCATAAATTAAATTCCGATACTGAAATCTGTTAATTTTATGTTTTGTGTACGACAAAGCACGAGGAAATGATTACTGTAATGTTTTCTTACTAAGCATTTTTATCAGCTTTTTTAACAGATGTTGCAGATGTTGAGAATCTCTAATATGTTTTTATTGTGCAACAGTGCTCTATATTAATATATTTTGTACTATACTTTGCAGTTGTTGTTCACATATAATTCTTTAGCAATTTAATTAACTAAGAGTACGCTATATTTTTTTACTTTCACTCGAAAGATTGAACGTTTATATCATGTCATGGGGTGTAAAATGCAACATTCAGAAGGAAATGCTTAGAATGCCAAATATTTCTTTGATCGAATGTGATTCATGACTTTTTAAATCGATTGGACGGTGTCCATCTGTCGCTAGTTGCGATAACTGCCATAATTCTTCGTAACAAAAACTTGATATTGCCTAATAGGCATTTTTCTAGATCTTGCAAGGGATTGTAAATGGGCTACATCGTCCCATTCCTTCCGATACCACCAATTTCAATCTCTTGCTTATAACTCTTACGTTTTGATTAAACTATATGGATGTTTATCATATCGCTTTGCAAAGCTTGACAATTTTTAAAAGATCGATCCGACTAGCTACGCCCATACAAATGACCGATTCAAGCTAAATTTCTTTAACTTCATATCTGCCAAGCAGTTCCACTGAATTTTGTAAAATTTCACATACATTCGATTAATTGATTTTACATGCTTTTTCTGGGGGCGAAAATAGATGGCATCACCCCACCCGTTCCCCTCCTTGTGATACCTCTTATACAAATGACCGCCCATACAAATGACCGATTCAACCAAAATTTCCTTAAGTTCATGTCTGCGTAGCAATTACGCGGAATTTTGTAAAATTTCACACACAAATAAGTAATTCCTTTCATATACTTTTCCTAGGACAAAAATAGATGGCATCGGGATGCCCCGTTCCCCTCCTTCCGATACCTCTTATACAAATGACTAATTTTACCCATATATTGTTAGGTTCATATCTTCTTTGCGGTTACACAAAGTTCAGTCAAATTTGGCACAAGCTAAGACTTTGCTAAAGTAAACCCTGAGAAGGGAAATGGTCCGCATTGTCAGCCATCTTCTGGTGTCTCAAACATAAATTGTTTGATTTTCCTAAATTCTATCGTTTCTCTATAATTTTTAATTAATGAGCTGCAGTGGTCTAAATTTTTGTCCATTCATTTAACTGATAATTTGGTGTCAAATTTAGGACAATTCGGGCAGCTAGCCACACTCGCTCTGATACCTCCCATACAGTGTACTGAACTTAGACATATTGGCGCACATCATATAATTAGTGTACTTGGTTCCAAGAATGAATATAGAGGGCATTGTCGTAGCCCTCCTGGTACCTCCTATCCAATTTTAGGGAATTCAGATAGCTGGCCTCTTTTGGTACCTCGCATACAGTGGCGGAATCAACCCATACTTTCCTAACTTCATATTTTTCAAGCCTTTGCTCTAAACTTATACATATTGGCGCACATTATACAGAAGGTTCACTTAGTTCCACGAATGAATACAGAGGGCATCGCCGTAGCGCTCTTGGTGTCTTCTATACAAATTGAGAGAATTACGGCAGCTAGTCCCTTCTGGTACCTCCCATATAGTGGCGGATTTAGTTCATTTTTTCTTAGCTTCAAGCCCTTGTACTGAACTCAGCACATATTGGCGCACATCATACAGTTCATGTAGTTAGTCCTAAGAATTAATACAAAGTTCATTGTCGTAGCCCTCCTGGTACCTCCAATCCAAATTGAGAGAATTCGGATAGCTACCTACAACCGCTCTGGTACCTCCCAAGCAGTGGCGGATTTAACCTATAATTTCTTAGCTTCATATCTTTCAAGCCTCTGTACTGAACTTGGACATAGTGGTGAATATCATACATTTGGTTTACTTAGTTCCAAGAACGAATACAAAGGGCGTTGCCGTAGCCTTCCTGGTACCACCTATTCACCTAGGCACTCGAAAAAGTGCTTATGTAATGATCAGAGTTGCCGACTTCCATTATTCTATCGACATTTTCGACAATTTGCCTCCCACAGCGTTGTTCACCTTTAATATCAAAACTACCGGAACAGATGCGGCGATATTACCACTGATTGGCTGTTACGGTAACAGGACCATATTCAAATTTTCAACCGAATAACTGACGTTTTCGCCTTTATCAACGAAAAACCTGTAAAAAATTATGTATTATCTCTTTCTTAATGTCTGAGTCAAGCAATTATAAAACTTTGTGAAAAGCTTTTGGAATATAAAATCTTCTTTTCCTACTGCCATCTAGTATAAGTCGATCGCAATCACACAAAACGAGATACGAAATACTAAACTATTTAATGGGAAATTAATGGATTTCTTTTGACTTTATTTTACATCTAAAGCTGGATGCGTTAGACAAAGGATTTTATACATGTAAATATTAATATTTTGAACACTCCAGAAATTATTAGCATTACAGTCTCAGTTAAATTTTCATTTATATACAGTGCAGATATGCAAAACAAGCAGAAAACTGTAAGAATCCAATTAAACTCAACATCAATTACAGAAGTAAAGATTTAGCTTATGCAAATTTTTCTTTAAGAGTTTTTAGAGTTTTCTACAACATGATTATAATTTTCAAGACTGGAATTCCAGACATACATTTATTTTTTCATATATAATTCTATCTGCCTTAAAATATAGCTGTTTGATTAATGATACTTGTAAGCCGAAACCATCCGGAAGGAATATGTTGAACAAAATTATATCCTACTAGTCCTTGAAGAGATGGTTCCCTCTTGACTTGACAAGCAATATGTTCATATATCTTGAAATGATTACTGTCCCATCACTTAAATCTTTATGTACGTGCAGAATGATATATTGATGGCTTCATTCTGTTTATTGTTTTTAATTAAATCATACATCAAATGCATTGAATGCGAACCCAATGAATGGGATGATAAATCAAAGGATGAGTTGACTGATTGAATGTCCGGCTAATGGTGTGAAGTGGTATTACGTCCGATCTCTGTGGACACAAGAGTTTTAATAACATCATTTATCAAAGACGAAAGTTCGGAGAGAGGAGGGAAGGAATATATAAATGCAATAAATATTGCAGTTAATTAATTAAAGCAAACTAAAGCTAAATATTAATGAACTAACTAACAACTAACAAACAAGAACCCCACTCCTTCTTAGCAACTCGTTCCAGTGAAAACAATCAATCGAATGGAGACATGGAAGGATGAGCTTAAAATGCACAAATGAAAAAAAAGAAAAACTAATATAAAATGGAAAATAAAGGATATGGGACGCGATATAAAATGAAGTGCAAAACGATAATCCACTCAACGCAAACATCCATTCTTATACCCCAAGCAGTTACAGTTAGTGTTATCGAATTTGACGTCATTTTAAGTAACTGATATTCGGTATTGGAAATTGAAATATAAAGCATAGTATTCGTGCCACTCATTTGAGTGAATAGTCAACTTTCTTATCACGTCTCGGCAGGTAGACTCCGCGATGACTGTCATTTCGTGGCGGATATTTTCTTTCAAAGAGAAATCGATTTCTTGTCGTAAACGTCGCTGGAGTTAGTGTTGTAGAATTTGGCGTCATTTTGAGTAACTGACATTGGGTATTGGAAATTGAAATATAAAGTCTAGTATCTTCTTATCACGTCTCGTCAGGTAGACTCCGCGATGACTGTCTTTTGGTGACGGATATTTTCTTTCAAAGAGAAATCGATTTCTTGTCGTCAACTTCGCTAGAGTTAGTATTGTAGTATTTGACGTCATTTTGAGTAACTGACATTGGGTATTAGAAATTGAAATATAAAGCCTCGCATTCGCGGTACTCATTTGAATGAACAGTGAAATTTCTTATGTCGTCTCGGCAGGTAGATTCCGCGATGACTATTATTTCGCGACGAATATTTTTTTTTCAAAGAGAAATCGATTTCTTGCGTAAAACTTTATATTGCGCTTTTAGAGGGATATCAATTACATATTTGGGGATGGTGCATTACTATGGTGCAACAATTAAAATTAGCCTGAACATAAACTGGTCGTATCCTTTTTCTTGCTAACAATTTCGCTAGACGAACGAAAGCCATAAATTAGGATACTGTGATAATCGATAATTAAACTTTAGCCGTGGAACGATGTTTACTCAACTGGTCGATTGGTTCCGGACCATAAGTAAAGTTTCATTACTTATAATAATTCATTATATGATATGCCGGTAGTCAGAACTCATCTCATCACAAAGTTTAACTTGTTGGTTTCTTACGATGCCCAAAATATTTTTTAATATCAATATGTAAATTTCAGTCAGGTGAAATATCCCTTCATCCAATATCATTTTGCGTTGATGTAAAAGTGTTCTTTGGACACGATTCTCTCATTCCAATCTACTGATTTGACTGTTCTTTTGTCTCAGGTGTGAAGAGGTGCGCCCATGTCTCATCCATGGCAATAAATTGACGCACGAATTAGGCTCCAAACATCTACTAAAGCATCTTTTAGACGCTGTTTTGTACATAGGTTAATACATTATGTATAGCACTTTTTTAAATGCCTATCATTTTAACTAGCTCACGCAGCTTCAGGCGTGGACACCTCAATTGGTCGACCACTTGGCAGCTCGTACGGCCTCGTTTAAACTCTGCTATCCAATATTTTACAGTCGTAAGCATAGCAGTAGACTCACCCAGACTAGAATATAGCTCGGCTTTAGTATTGTTTGGGCTGAGACCTTTCAAATGGAAATATTGAATTACATAACGGGACTAATTTTTTCCATGTTTACAAATTCACTGAGATCGTTTTTTGCCTTTGATGATTCAAATAAAAATACTAAACAGCGTAGCGCCTTCAAACTTAAAACATGTGTTTTATAAGGTCGCCACTTTTCACTAAAATAATGTGTTTTTGAAACTACTGGCACCATCTATACATCATGTCGGCTAGTTTTGATACCAACCTCATGGAGTGAAGGTGGCAAAATGTTGCTATCAAGATGTTACTTAAATACACTAAATGATATTATCTCTTAACACTGCTTGTGATTTCAACAAGACGGTGTAACATTTTCACATGGACAAGCTGTCGTGGCAAAATTGCAGCGAAAATTCGCCAATATCTGGTTTCAAGTAATTCAATATTCCGTTAGTTCCCAAGATATCCTAACATTCTGCACCTGATTTTTTTATGGATTTGTTGCAAGCAGGATACAACAACACACTTGGATGATATGACGCAATGTATTTGGACGACTCTTGTGGTAATTCGCACGGTGGCCTTCCAGTCATGGAGGTTTTGGAATTTTAATTATTTTGAAAAAGCCTTCTCAAAAATGTGTTAATCTTCAAAGGGATAGAGAACTTATTTATTATTTACATGAATTCAATTGTTTAGGTTTAGTTCTTTCTGTGTAATAAAACTTTATTTGCGTACGAGTATTTATTTAAGCCCAATTCCAATTTAGCTTTTGCATTTTGGGAATGAATGAATGCTTGTGATGTTTTGCCAGTTTGCCTAATCAAGAAGGAATTCATTCATTCATTAAGTTGAGAGTTTCAGATGAATAAGACTTGATAAACTCTGTTCACAATCATTACACCAAGTCTGCTGATAAGTACATGTGGCTGTATCTGAAATAACTATCCAGACAGCCGCCTGGCGTTATGAGAATATTATTCCGTCAAAACTTTTTTTCGTCAATCAGGCTTTGAAAAACGCCAAGCTGGCCTTGAGCTTGAATAAACATACAAACAAAATATATATGATTTAGGAGAAATCATTTGAGTTTCTTGTGTAGCAACATTTTTAGCCGGCTGTATTTATAGTCGATCTTGGCCGTTGGCCGATCGTGGTACCAAACAGGCAATATGGCTTGTCATACGTAATGCCTGTCCCCTTCTTACGCTATGATTCTATTGAATAGGGAGCTTTATCACTGTATACGATAATGTGATTGAACATATATTTAGACGAAACTTAGCCGATATAAATCACATGAAATTGGCGTCCGCGCAGCAGCCTCCATTGTCAAGGTAACGTTGCTTTCGGGTGTTACTCATGCTCACTTTTGGCACCCAAAAGTCACTGTACTAGAAAACATTGACTTAGTTCTTCTTCATTTTAGTAGAATTAAAGTTTGTCTTTGATTTCACAACAGTTGGCCTTTAAGTTGAAATGTGAAGAAACCTACAACATGATGTGACAAAAGTGACCTCTAGTTGTCATATTTTACATTGCACTTACATGGTTATGGGTGAATCTGAAGGAACAACACAAATGATCGGTTACTCGCCACTCAATACTACTCAATAATGTTTCCAGTTCTAACTTGTGGTAACAACAACGACCGACTAACCATTGATAGTATTCATGTTGCAAAATAAAAGGCACGGAAACATAGAATTCTATCTGAGCATAGAAACCTTTAGAATTGCTAATACATAAAACAAAACAGGAGAAAAACAAATCGGCAAGAGAAGCGAGGAGGCAACGGAAAGCCAGCACTTGTTGATTGCAAAGTGAAATAACTAGCCAACAGCAGCAAATCACCCGCAGCAATGAGATGTGTCTCAGTGTCGCCACAATGTCCCTTAGCGGCGACAACAAACTCCCGCAGCAACAACACTGTTGCCTTTCACTTCGTCATTGATGTAAATGAAACCAGTCAGTAGAACTCTGTGTGTTCAAATGCTAGACGAGTAGAAACATCATAAATTTATGGAATGAAGCGACAACACAACATGTATGAATTAAATGTATACTTTTAAGCTTGAGATTCAGCAATAATTTATAAAATTCTTGTTAACGTTACCGGTTGGTAATGTATTAGGTTGTAATTCATGTGAAATCTAACCAAGAAAATGTTAATAAGGCTAATTAAATTAATTAGGTTAGTTAAAGAGTGACCGAACAGAAAACGGCGTCATTTAACTTAATCTCTAGTCGACATAATAGGACATTTTTTATATCTGATTATAAACATTTTTTTTAGAGATTTTCTTGATCTTGTTTAAAAACGGGAGGAACGAAGGGTGACATAGAGAAATTCCATATTTCTATAATATTGAATTTCATTCCCAAAAGAATGAAGGCGTATATCGTCGACACCATCTTAAACTAACGAATGACATTTGATGATGAATTTCAGTTTTTTTTTTATAAGAATGCACGATATTTCTCCGAATTTACAAATAATTTACCCCACACAGCGCTTCATTCCAGCCCTGTGGCTCATAGAGTAGAACTGGAAACTAACGTTATTATTCGATATAGCCAACCAGTACAGAAATTTCACATATTAGGAGTCACTGGCAAAAATTACAACTCAGTAAATTTGCCAATCTTTACCAATGGGAGCAACCAGAATGGGCGTGACAGTGTTTTCTATTTCATTCTCACACCCTATTTAGCAAATCTCATACAAATATATAAATGATACGAACTTGAGAATAGGGGGCGGTCCCAAAACTAGCCGACCTGACGCTTAGATGGTGCCAGTAGTTTGAAAAAAAAAAATTGTTTTTGTGAAAAGTGGCAACCTTACAAAACATATGTATTAAGGTTCAAGGCACTACGTTGATTAGTATTTTTATTTGTGCCTTAAAAAATAAACTACCTCACTGAATTTGTAAACATGTAATTCCCTATTTCTATTTGAAAGTTCTCAATCCAACCAATATTAATGCCGAGTTAGATTCTACTCTGGTGCAGTCTACTCCTTCTTTTGCGACTGTAAAATATTGGGTAGCAGAATTTAAGCGAGGCCGTACGAGCTGCCAAGGCTATATTCTAGTTTGGCGGAGTTCACTCCTTCTTTTACGACAGTAAAATATTGCGTAGCAGAGCTGCAAAGATGAACAGCGTTGTGGTCGACCAACTGAGATGTCCACGCCAAACACGTTTAAGAAAAATCCGCAATCGTCGGCTTTCCCCTTTAAATGGGCTTTCTAATTAATTTTACGTGATCAATTATCGATAATTTTTTGGCGGTCCACGTTTGAGCCGATAACTTGACATTTTTGTGTTTGCGTCTTTTATAAATAACTGCGGACGTCACGTAGTTAAAAAAGTAGAGGAAACGTCAATATTTGTCAAAAATTATTGGGCTTTTCTATTATAAACATCGAATGCATTTGCTTCGAAGGGAACACAGACTGGCAGGCACAGAATTACATAGCACTGTGTATGAATTTAAAATTATTTCCAGGGGTGAAATCTAGTGAAATGCTAACCTAATGTGATCTGATTTGAGGATTTGAGTTTTCCTCAAAATATTATGCGAAAAGAATATGATGTTGTGTGAAAATTAATTTCTTAATTATGATCGCATTTTATTACTAAATACGATTACATTAGTTTTCCGTTCTTTGTTTATATTTTTTATTTTATTTATTTATTTGGCTTGTAATTTAAAGCCCTCCGGCCAATTACAAGTAAATTACAATATGCAACAATTCATCTATTAGGTTTAATCTGCTTAATAATATAAATTAAATAAAAAACACGTAAAAAATTAAATATAAAATTTATGTATAGAAATATAATTTTAAACAAGGTGTGATAATTAAAGACAAAAAAAAAATATATGAAAAAAGGCTAATTTAATCAGTATATAATCTGGAAATATAAGATAATCGTTATGTAATAAAGGCTGCTCGCAATTCAAATTGAAAACAACATTTTACAGGAAAGTCCGAAAGTGTTGCAGAATGTGCCTTTTGTAAGAACCAGGACATAATTTAAAATATTTTAAAGGGCTTAATAGTAAATTGTATTCGTGCTACTCTTACTACAAAAGCAAAACCCATTAGTGTGGTTATTTTAGGTATAAGAAGCTGCTTATTACGAGTGGAATGTGAAAAATTAAACGAATTAAAAAGACATTGAGAACTAAACAGTCGAACAACTTTATAAAATAACAACAAAGACCTCAAATCGGTACAATTTTTAAAACTACAGATCAAGAAACGCTTAACGTACAGTGTTATACGAGGTGTGTCGTAAAAATAAGGTGAATTTTCAAATTTCGTGGGCTACGTATATTTGACTTTTGATTACTATTTAATTTTTTTTTTATTGGTACACTCTTCTCAAAGATACGTTGACAGTTTTATTTATATAGCAAGTTTAGTTTGTTTGTGAGAGACATAAATAAGACAAGTGTTTTGCGTATTCGATGATTTTCTGCTATCAAGAAGTTCTGCATCGAAGAAGTTGCATCAAATTTTGTGTAAAAAATGGAATTAAGTGGTCAAAAACACTTGAAATGTTGACAGTGGCATATGGTGAGAGTACCCTGAGTCAAAATGATGTTTACAAGTGGTACAAGCTTTTTACAGAAGGTCGAGAAGATGTGAATGACAACGCTCGCTCTAGACGCCCCAGCACATCAACAACCGATGAAAATTTTGAGAAAGTGAAGAAAATTGTTATGGAGAATCGTTAAATCACAATTCGAGAAGTTGCTGAGGATGTCGGCATATTGTTTGGCTCATGCCATGCGATATTGTCGGAAATTTTGGGCATGAAGCGTGTGGCAGCGTAGTTCGTTCCAAAATTGCTGAATTTTGGCCAAAAACAACGTCGCATGAGAATCGCTCAGGAATTGTTGAATGACATCAACGATGATTCAGATTTGCTTAAAAGAGTCATAACTGGTGACGAATTACGGGTACATGGTTGTGACATCGAAACCAAAACCCAATCGTCCCAATGTAAGAGTCCAGCAGAGCCAAGACCAAAAAAAGCACGCCAATTTCGATCAAATGGCAAGGTTTTGCTCACTGTGTTCTTCGATTACCATGGCGTAGTGCATCAGGAGTTCTTGCCACAAGGTCGTAAGGTAAGTAAGGAGTATTACCTTGAAGTTAGGCACCGTTTGCGTGAAGCAATACGAAAAAACGCTAGAGATTGTAGAAAAAAAAAATCCATCGCTGAGAGAGCTCAAAGACATACCAAAAAGCGCATATCAGAACTGCTTCGAGGATGGGAAAAACGCTGGCACAAGTGTATTATATCTGAGGGGGACTACTCTGAAGAAAATAAAATAGAAATTGATGAATACATAAATATTTTTTGAGAAAAATGAAAATTCGCCTTATGTTTTGAATACACCTCGTATGAACACGATGCACAAGTCTATTTTTCGACTGTAAAATATTAAAAATGTAATGAAGCAATTTTGTACGGAATTGTTTAGTTAAGAGAAATTCATCATTGCTTTTTTGAAAAAAATAATTTTTTATCGCAAAATAATTACTTAAAAATGCTTGGGAGAAGTAAAGCGCAAAACGACTAAGATTTTAATGCAACTTGAGGGCCTGTATATTCATATTTGTTGTTCGTTTAACTATTTTATGTCATGATGTTCTAAAAATATGGTATTTTGTGATTCTTTAAGAAAAAAAAAAGACAACTGGATAGCATAAATAGTTTCGAAACTATTTAAATTTAAAAAAAAGCCCTAGAAATTTCAGTGTTCTAAGTTTTCCTTGGATGAAAAAAAGGTTACCTCCGGCGACCTCCATGCTCTGACTGCAATAAAATGAAGGAAGGGAGTATATTATTGCGATTTATAGAAAAAAATCCTTATAATATTTTATACTGCTGAACAAAGTTATAAATTTTATGAAAAAGGTCACAATAAGGCGTCAACCTCGTAAACAACATTTGGAATTAGATGATATTGTAAAAGAAATGATAGATGAATAAGTAAATAAGTTTCCTTACACATGTAACTAATTATTTTATTTTAGGCAA
>JAHXMU010000380.1:63500-96834 GCA_019455685.1 Philornis downsi | reverse complement strand
TAGTACAGATGATCCATGCCAAGTTACAAGAATTTCTACCTAACAGAAAAAAATGTATACGAAAATTTCATTTTGAGTTGTATGGGCGGTGGCCGATGGGCGTGGTCGATTTGGATGAAACTTTATATTTTTGCTACTCTACGTCATAAAACGCTCTATGCCGAATTTCAAGACTCTACGACAACTCCTTATATTTATTGCACAAAAATGTATGAAGCAATCCCACTGTGCGACGCCTCAGTGAGTACAAATATCTCATAACTCTATTAAACGCCACCTGAGTTTTCCTCATATTGTGTCTATTAGTGCTGCTATAAAGCTCTAAACAATATAGAATACAAGGCATGATATGAACCAATTTTCCCTAATCGATTTAGTTGACACTAAACCAGTGTTATAAAAACTTCAAAGTGAATAAGTTCAAAGTGCATTATCCACATGATAATTAAAGCTTAGTTTGTTATCTAAAACTACTCCCAAACAATGTACACTGTGGACCACCTCAATATGTTTGCCAAGATAAGATAAAGTCAAGTCAAGTTTAAATCATGATTAGAAGAAAAAGCATAGCTTTTGTTCTTGGCATGTTGATTAAGAGTTCATTTTTCGTTATCCATGATCAGGGGATTTTTTGGGGATTGTATTAATATTTACTTGCTAATTAAATGTTTTAGTAAACCTATTCAAAATATTTTTGTATTTCCTACCATCTGGTCACCTTATTCATGAAATGTTGTTTTTCGCATTCGAAATTCGGCAGTGCACTAAATAGCATGATTTATGTTTTTCGCCAGCCCTCTGCTAGTGGGAACAGCATCATCACAGCCCAGTACAAGGAGTCAGTCGTTGAAGCTCTGTCTTGTAGCAACGGTTTTGTTTATTTTAGACAGCGACCTGTCTCGAAATTAAGTTAAGTTAAAATCTGATCATAAGACAGTGACCTGTCCCAGCGTATTATAAAGTAAAAAACTATTACTGGTATTTAACAAGGAATATTTGTGATTTTTAAACTGAAATCTAAATCAAGGTGGAACATTGTTATTTTTATACAAAATTTATTGGGAAAGACCCAAGTTTAAATGAAATCCGAAATGAAATATATGTCTCTATCGCTCCCGAGATACAATAGCCAGTCTTACTACATGAAATAAAAGGGGTCTAAGCTACTTCCTTATGTAATAGTGGGCCTTAATTCAAAAACTGGGGTTCAAAATCTGAATGACTGTATGCTTTTCAAAAACTTTGGGACTATTTAATCTATTCGTCCCCAGAAATTGAGTATTATTGTGGTAACTTTCTGTCCAACCAACATTCAAATATGCTGACATTTTATTTAATAAACAAAAATTCTTGAACCAAACAGTCATTCTGTGACCACCAACTTAACCATTGTCTTCTAATTTAGTGATTTTCTTCCCAAATCTCTACTTGTTTGTCCGAGAAACGATGAATCAATTTATTATACGTTCCACTACTCCCTCTGTTCCTCCCTGTCGCAAATAATTAACCGGCATAAATGTAATTTCACTTCTATTAGAACTCCATAAAAATCAAAGTTTGTTATATTTTGTTTTCCACTGAATCTTAGTATGGCAACTTAATTTCATCGTTGGGGCAATATGAAATCTATACTTCACTAATTATATTGCAACATAATTTTTTATTTACAAATTTACCCCCAAAGGATTCGTTATCACAATGAAAGTCGACAGAAACCAACAAGCAGACCCACTGTTGTTGGGATGCGAAAAACCTGAAATACACACACATACACACACACACACACAAAATTGCTAATTCAATTAATTTAACTCATATATTGCAAGGAGGATCCATAATATATATATATGTATACCGACAATTTGTAACAAGGTATGATGAGATGTCGATGGTATAAAAATTCAGGAAAAATACTTTAGATGCTGGCAAATCGAACATAATGCAATACAGAATCAAAGATATTACTGTTTGTTTGCCGTGGTTGCAAGTATTTCCACTACCAAAAAAGTGATGGTCGCACTCAATATACATGGTGGGCCATAAGGGTGTTGGCGGTTTAAATATTCAATTAAAAAAAAAAAACTTTTTAAAAAGTAGAAGTATGTGAATTTTTAAGACTTAAAAATAATGTTGTCCAAATGGCTTCCCTCGGCTGCTTGACACTCTTGGAACCGAAGTCGCAAATTTTGGAAAACTCGTTGAATAGTTGTTCTCGGTATTTTGTTACTTTCCTGAATAATGTTCCTCTTCAAATGCTCTAAATTGGTCGGATTATTCTCGTAGACTACCGATTTGAGGTAGCCCCATAGAAAATAATCGCATGGAGAGAGATCGGGGCTATGTGGGGGCCATTCAATATCCCCCCGTTTCAAAATGAGTTTTCCAGGAAAAATATTTTTCAGCAGCTCTATGGATACCCTAGCCGTATGACATGTGGCCCCATCCTGTTGAAACCACATCCTCGAGGTATTGCCTTGAAGTTCTTGCAAAGCTGGCACCAAAAAGTCTGCTAGCATGTTGCAATAATTGTTCGCTCTAACCGTCATCTCATGCCCTCTTTCGTCCTCAAAAAAGTATGGTCCAATAATACCGGTTGACGTTATCCCAACCCACACGATAAACTTAGGACTGCGAAGTGGTCGTTCATGCAAGCGTCGGGGATTAGTCTCGGACCAGAACCGACAATTTTGCTTGTTCACATGGTCATTACGGTGAAAATTGGCCTCATCACTAAAAATCACTTTGTTGAAATTGTTGAACCGCTCTAGCATCAAATTGACAAAGTTAAGTCGGTTATTGGCATCATCGGGTTTTAATTCTTAGACTATCTGAATCTGAATCTGAATAAGCCTTCAAATGCAAATCACGTTTCAAAATTCGTCGTAAAGTTGTTCTTTTGACATTCAAAGACTGACTTCTCTTACGTGTTGACTGTTGCGGATTTCGCTGAACTGAAACACGAACACGCTCCACAATGTCGGTTGATCTTGCAGAAACTGGGCGACCATGAACCGTAACTGGTACTGTTGAGTCGGTTGTTTCGAACATTCTGATCCATTTTCGTATCACATTGGCGTTTGAAACTTCACTTAAATCGTGTAAACCGTGTTCATGCGGATACAAACGTCGTGCAGTAATCACTGATTTATTGTTTTCGTAATACGCTCGGACACAAAATGCACGCTGCACTCCCGTGTAAGGCTCCATAGCGACTAAATTTCCAGGAAGCGGGGCGGCGAACAACATATCCCCCCGCCACCCAGCGCCGCGCGTTACAGAGAAATTGAAGAATTAAATCGCCAACACTCATATGGCCCACCCTGTATAAGATGAAATCCATTATTTTGCCATGACATTAAAGGTTTTATTTAGCATAGTTACTATGGTCCGATTTAGTTCAAATATGCTCCTTTCTGGTCGATAGCTTGTTGCCATTTGGAAAGTAATTCCATTGTGCCTCTCTCTTTGAAACCTTCTTTCCTATTGACCCAAAAACCGGGGCAGTCGATTTTTAAAAGCTTCTCTTGCAACGAATTGTTTGGTAGCAAAATCATTCTTTAGTCTTTAGGGTGGATGTACAAAACCTCTCAACTAAGTTCCCGCTGCTTGTAGAGAGTCACTAACGACATGAGTGTTCGGCGTTGTCCTGACAGACCCCTTCTATTGGCCAAAGCTGACCGTTTATGGGTAATGGGTTCTCTTCGACGATCCAATTTTTGACAGTATAAGCTGAAAGTGAGGGGCAGCAGCTTATGGTTGATGATTCCCTGCCAATCATGCCAAAAACACAGCAAATCCTTTCTGACCATCAATCGTGTTACTGCCATTCGGACACAAGCGTTTTCACTTGACGTTGTCGTATATGTCGACTTTTCATCTCTAGTCACCATCCGTTTTGATTTCGTTGCCATTCAGTAAGGACTCGTGAACGGCAATTCAGTCCATGAAATTTTTTTTTGGGCAATCAGAACAGTGGTTACGTGGCGTTCGAATTTGACAATTTCCATTTCTCTATCGACATTGTCTACAATTGGCCTTCCAGAGCGCGATGCATCTTTGACATCAAAATTACTGCAAAGGAATCGATGAAACCAAAACTGAGCTAGATTGGCTGCTATAGTATTAAGAGCATTATTCATATATAAGAAGCCTGGCTTGCAGTTTCGCCTTTAACGTAGAGAAACTGCAATGTAGCGTATTTTTTTCTTTTTTCTATTTTTTTTTTTTTGCTAGTGCCCATTTTTAACGCGTACTCAAACAATACTGAGCCAGGCAATTACAAAGCTGTCTGCGTAATTTTTCTGCACGAAATCTTATTTTTCTAGCGCCATCTAGCGGAATCTGATTGCATTTATGCGAAAAAAAAATCCTCTACTGGAGAAACAATGAACTTCTTTTTAATAAAACATCTGTAACACATAACATATATAGCTGGTTGCCAATATAATCGATTTTAGTCGCCATTTCAAGCTAAAACTTGGATTGTTTGACATCTGGGATAAAAAATACCCAAAAATAAATCATGTTTCTCTGGTATCATATTTTTGTTATGGCACTTTTACCTAATATTTTTTGCATGCGTGGACCTTTAATCAAGCCTCGAGACTGATAATGAAAGCTAGTTTAATTTTTGTAAAATTCGGCTTCTGTAGCATTTTGTTTTCATTATTAGAGAAGGATTTATTAAGACTTCTAAAATAGGCTTGCGTTTGCACAATGGCGTCATCATTTGATACAAATATTTTTCCCTGGAACGTTCTTATGAAATTTGGAGGCAACTATAACTTCCTATTCAGCACCCATTTATTATCAAATTTTCATGCAACAGTGAATACAATGCCTTTGGATACGTTGAGAATATAAGCATTTCTTCACTTTTCTTTGATTGAATGTACTTTTCAGGATTTTTTGAAGGTTTCCTGTGTAACCACCTCTTTTGCAAAAAACATCGACAAATAGTCGTTTTTGAAGGAGAAGAGTCCCTATGAGGCACTTTAAGCCATTGTCGAGTTTGAAATTCATTTTTTCTATTGTGAAAAAAAAAACAAAAATAACTGTAGTTATGACTACATGAATGATCGGAAGGACATAAAATTTTTATAATCGTTGGTTAAAAGTTGCCCATTTCTAAAAAGGACATCGATTTTATCTTAGAAGTTTTAACTACTGTTTAATTTAGTCTTATTTGCAGGTCTTTCCTTTCTAGCTTTCGAGTAAAATTATCGTCGCTTTACGACATTTTTCAAGAGGTTCCAAAAAAAAACAAAAAAAAAAATTGTTACAGACCCCTCATTGTTTGTTACATCATTATGTCCTTTATATCATTGTAACAGCATTTTGTCAGCTGATTTTTAATCCATTGCGACCTGAGACAATTTTTCATACCTTCGCCAGAATATATGTATCATTTGATGCGCCACAAAATGTAATGCTTAGAAGAAGACGTCTAAATCACCAGATAGGTTTCGATCAAAACTGTTTCACAGCTTTTTAAATCGTTCGGGCTCTATAGGTCTGGCTGACTGGCTGGGGGACACATATTCGTCATCAACCTATATGGAACTTCTTACAACTCATTACAGGCTAATAGTTAAAAAAACTTAGCCTATTTTCCCAAATTTAATGTATTCCTTACAACTCCTAAATCGTTGACTGCAGTAACCAAAATTTTTGGTCCATTGTGTTATAACTCTTTGTAAAGTTTCGATAGATCGATCGACTTTCTGGTACCTCCCTTACAAATTAACAACTTAACCCATACATTTTTAGCGTAATTTCTCTCAGGCCAAATTCAGCACGCATCGAAAGTTTGATAAACTTAGTTCTAAGAATGAAAATGGATGTCATTGCCACGCCTCTTTCGGTACCTCCTGTTACTAATGACCCATTTAATCCACACATTCTTAGCTTCATTTCTCTCAGGCAGTTCTACAGAATTCAACCAAATTCAGTACACGCCAAGGTTTTGATAAACTTAGTTCTGAGAATGAAAATAGATGCCATTTGCTCGCCTTTTTCGGTATTCCCTATACTAATGACCCATTTAATCCATACATTCTTAGCTTCATTTCTCTCAGGCAGTTCTACAGAATTCTGCCAAATTCAGCACACACATCAAGGGTTTGATAAACTTAGTTCTAAGATTGAAAATGCATAGTATTGCCACGCTTCTTTTGTTGCCCCTGATCCATTTAATCCATACATTATTAGATTCCTGTCTCTTAAATGTAAATACGGGAATGAAAGTAGACAAAAATGTCAAATCCCTTCTCCTTCCTTTGGATGACTTTTCGAAACTCAGTTTTTCCTTCTCAACTCATAATGAGTAGTCTGTAATAACCTACATTTTTGTCCATTGTATTCATTTACATTGGCTGGTAAAACTCGGGAAAACCTGATCGGACAATCGCGCCCTTTCTGGAAATACCGGACAGATCTATCGAAATGTAATTTTCCCCCTCTAAACCTCATTGGTAAACTACAGAGTTAGTGTATTACATTATGTTGCTTAGTACAATTTGGGAAAAAATCGATTCGATAACCACGCTCTTTTGTGTTACCTCCCATATATAATTTATATAATTATATGTAATTTATATATAAATTATATATAATTATACATATATATATATAAATTATATACAATTAATATAAATTATATATAAATATAAATTATATATAATTATATATGATTTATATATAATATATAATTTATAATTTAGCTCGTATTTTCCAAAATTCATAATTTTCACACAACTGCACTAAATTCACTATAATTTAGGAAGCATCAGACGTTTTGAAAACTCAGTTCTGAAGCTTAATATGGTCTGTACTGTCACTCTCCTTAGGGTACCATCCGTAAGAATGTGTCGATTTTAGATTCAAGCGGAAGATTCGGAAAGTTTTAATTTTGCTTCTTTTGTTATGATTTCAGTCAAAGCGTTTTTTGATAAGAATGTAACGATAAACCGCCCATCTTCTGACACCTTATACACTTTTGTGCGAAAGCCAAAAGGCAGTGGGAGAAGATATATGTAGTGCAGTTCAGCTGACTCAAAATTTCTGTATTCCTTCACCAATTTTTACTTTTCCTGTCCTTCCTGGAGTTAAAAAAAAAAAACAAAGAAAAATTGACTGAAATATTTGGATTTATCAAAAGTGTATCGTAATAGAACACTGACCAATTGAATTTTTGGTATAACCTCGTAATAGAAGTTTCTAGTTCTAGTTTACCTACCAAATTCGTACGATCCTCTTATCTAAACAAAAATGTCATATGTTGGCCTACACAGCTAATAGCAATTACTCCACGACCATAAGCATATGTGTGCGTTTGATACTTTTACCATGGAATGAAAGACATGGCAGGCCTTTTGTCAGGCCCTTTTTGGAGTGGAGACAATCTATGCGTATTCAAGATTTGAGATCGTTATCGTGATATGTATCCACGATTATCAACAAGTCATTGTTCTCGGTCGAAAATTTATTGCACTAATTTTGTCCAATTTTGTAGCGCTATTTTCATAATTTCATAAAATGGGATGAAAATGACTTTTTAAAATACAAAAAATATCATTTCAATATTCTACGGAAATAGTGCTCATTATAAAGGGTGTCCCAACAAGATTTAAATTTTAAATAAAACACAGATATTTAAAAAAAGTCGTGAAACAGACAGAATGAGGTTATGTATGGAATATCACTCCGGGCAGATGGCCGCTGCGGCTTTGCTGGCACACATGCGATCTTTTAATGAAATGTTCAATGACCGTTTTGCATAAATGCTGGGGTATTTTATTAATACAGCGTCCAATTTCCTCTTTTAAGACTTGAGTAGCAGTCGGCTTATTCGCGCAAACCATCGACTTCAGAAAACCCCAAAAAAAAGTCTAATGGTGTTAAATCGCACGATCTAGGCGGCCAATTCTGTTCTTCAAAACGCGAAATAACACGACCGGGAAATGACTGATGCAGCAATTGAATTATTTCTCTGGCTGTATAACATGTGGCACCGTCTTGTTGAAACCACATGCCCTCCACATTCATTTCTTCAATTCTAGGTACGAAAATACTGACATCGTTCTGAAGAAACGCCTTGCCTCTTTTATTGGCCAAAGTTTGCCACTTCTGACCGACTGCAGCCTTCATATGGTTCAGAGTTTGCGCCGTTCACAGCAATTCGCCCACAACAATTTTCACTTGACATTATCGTTAGTAACCCACTTTTCAGCACCAGTCAGTATCCATTTCAAATATGGGCCAACTTTTCCGAATCAACAATGATTACCAGAAAATCGGTCCATGGGTTTTTTTTTCCTGGCCGTCAATCCTGGCTTAGCCAGAGTTTGCATCGGCCACAGCACCCGGGTGAATCTAAAGCGACCCACTTTTCATCACCAGTTTACATCCACTTCAGAAATGGATCAGTTTTGTTCAGAACCAGCAGCGATTACCAAAAATTCGGCCGTCAATCCTGGCTTAGCCAGAGTTTACTCCGGTCACAGCTATTCCCCCGTACCCAATTTCACTTGAAGTTGTCTAAAGCGACCCACTTTTCATCACTAGTTAGCGTCCACTTTAGAAGTAGATCGATTTTGTTTCGAGTCAGCAGCGATTACCAGAAATTCGGCCCATGAGGTTTTATTTCCTGACAGTCAATCCTGGATTAGCCAGAGTTTACGTTGGTCACAGCTATTCCCCCGTACCCGTTTTCACTTGAAGTTGTCTAAAGCGACCCATTTTTCATCACCGGTAAGCATTCAATTCAATAATGAATCGATTTTGTTTTGAATCGGCAGTGGTTATCAGAAATTTGGCCTATGAACGTTTTTTTTGCGCTAACTATTATGGCACTCATGCACCGGGTTTGTTTTGTATCCAGACCAAAAAAAAGTGGTTCCAAACGAATTTTTGTATAATGTTTAGCTCCTGGTCAATAGAAACTGGTCATGATAACCAAGCGAAACTTACATGATGTTCAAACTTGTTTATTCCCATTATTCTATCGGCATTTTCGACAATGGACGTTTCAGAGCGCTGATCATCTTCAACATGAAAATTACCATAACTAAATGGAAAATACTAAAATTGCGCGCGATTGACTGTTACAGTTTCAGGACGATAAACGTTGTTCACATTTTAAGGCGCCTGGTTTACCTTGTCGTCTTTACTGGAGAAAAGCTGTAAAATATGGTATATTTTCTTTCATCTTCGGCTGAAATAATACCGAATCAAGCTATCAAAAAACTTTCTGAGTGGTTTTTTTGAGTACAAAATATTATCTTTCTAACGACATCGAAAAAAGGAAACACAAAAAAGTTGGAAAAAGTTTTCTATATTTTTCAACATAATCTCGTTTTAGCTTGACACAATTTTTCTTTTTCCATCGATATTCAATGGCTTATATAATCTGTTTATAGTAGGAAGCGTTAAACTCCTTAAAATTGCCATCAACGGTAGACTCAACCTCTTCATGGTTGGCAGATCTATTACCACCGACCTCTTTTTGCAAATATCGAAATAGAAAATAGTCTGAGGGAGCTAAATCTGGCTATTAAGGTGTGTGATGCAGCAACTCGAACTTTAATTCATTAAATTTGCCCATCGCAATAGTGAAGGTATGAACTGGAGCATTGTCTTGGTGAAACATCACCACCTTTCTCCCCAAATTTGGCCACTTTTTCAAAATTTCATCGCCTAGACGCTGCAATAAATTACCATAATTTCCACCATTGATAGATTTTTCTTTCTAAAGATATCAATAAAAATAATCCATTTGCATCCCAAATTTCAAACGCCATGCAGATGGAACCGTCTTCCCTTTTTTTGGGCACGATTCTTCCATTCCTGTCCACTGCTTTAACTGTTCTTTTTTCTCGGGTGTGAAATGGTGGACCCATATCTCATCCATGGTTATAAATTGACGCAAAAATTCGTCTTTATTGCGATGAAACATTGCCAAACACTCTACTGAAAAATATTCACGACGCTGTTTTTGCTCTATTGAAAGCTAGCGCGGCACCCATATTGCGCACAGCTTACTCATCTTCAAAACTGCGGTCAGTGTACGATGTACAGCACTTTTTGAAATGCCTATCATTTCAGCTACCTTCAGCCGACGTTTTTTCAATACCGTTTTGTAGATTTTCTTAACAGTGTCTGGCGTGAACACCTCAGTTGGTGGATTACTACGGTGTTCGCCTTGGCTGCTGGTACGGCCTCGCTTAAACTCTGCTACCCAATATTTTTTAGTCTTAAACGACGGATTAGACTTCCTTAGAGTAGAATCTAGCTAGACTTTAATATTGGTTGGACTGCGACCTTTCAAATGGAAATATTGAATTGGTTGTACATAATTGTGACCAATTTTTCCACGTTTACAAATTCATTGAGATCGTTTACTTTTGATGAGTCAAATAAAAATGCTAAACAACGTGGCGTCTGGAAATTTAAGACATGTGTTTTGTAAGGTTGCCACTTTTCACTAAAATAATTTTTTTCAAACTACTGGCACTATCTATAGGTCAATTCGGCTTGTTTTGAGATCACCATGGTAGCGTAACCCGATCGCACTTATTCGACGAAGGAAAGTGATTTCTAAAGTCACGTATCGGAAAAATAATTGATTTATTTTTACTCCACCTCACATAGACTTTCTTATGAGATACTTTGTGTGCAAGGCCTTCTTATAAATTAAAATCTTCCAGCTTTGCCACATCTTTTGTAAGTTTTCAAGGAACGGCATTTTATAATTCCGCCCCTGAACTATCCGGATAATACTCACACATGCGCCACACACACACACACAAACACGCGACATTCATTTCATGTGCGAGAGAGGATGGATGGAGGTTGTTTGCGAAAATGTGGGCCGTTGCCATTTAATCACAAAGTTAATTTATAGGACTAACAAACATTTTATTGTATTGTCGTGTGAGTTATAATGTTAATTACATATTTGTCACCTTAACTGAAATACAAAGTATTCAATGGAGATGTCTGTATATGTCCAGCTGTATGTGCTGCTGCCACAAAATGTGGCGTGTCATTGTCGCTTATAGGTACAACACGGTGATATACGTTCGTAATAAATGAAAGAAAAGTTTATTCTTCTTTTGTTGATAATAATTTGTGATAATGATTGATTGCTTACGGTGTAACGTTTTTATTACATTCTTCCGCTACAAAAGTAAAAGTGTGAAACGAACAATACTTTGGGGGGTAAAAAATAGTTCCAGAGCCATGTCGATGACTTGTTAGGGAAGGCTTCATAGGAAGTGAAATCGCAGTGGGTGAGTAATGTTACCATTTTAGTTATCATCATCACATAAATCGTGGTCAAATCACTTTATTGGCTCTTGGATGTTTTCGTCATAGTTGACGCTTTAATATCGGCTATACGAATGGACTAATGGACGTTTGGTGGTGATACACCTTTTTCTTTCGAAAGTTATTGTTTTTTTTCTGTTGTGGTAGATAAAGCAAGTTTATGGTGGTCATAAACTACATCATTAATACAATGTCCCACAACCGCTGCCTTATGCGGACAGGACAGATATACGAGGTGTGATCAAAAAATAACCGTTATTTTCAATTTTTTTTCAAAAAGTATTTATTTATTCATCAATTTCTGTTTTATTTCCTTCAAAGTAGTCCCCCTCAGATATAATACACTTGTGCCAGCGTTTCTTCTAATTCTCGAAACACTTCTAAAATGCGCTTTTTGGTATTGCCAACAACTCCTGTTTCGATTTTGCTATCATCTCCTCAATAGTAGCAAAACACTTTCCTTTCATCGGTGTCTTCAGTTTTGGGAAGAGGAAAAAGTCAGCGGGGGCCAAGTCCGGTGAATATGGTGGTTGAGGCATGATTGCGGTTTTGTTGTTGGCCAAAAACTCACGCACAAGCATCGATGTGTGAGCTGGTGTGTTATCATGATGCAAAATCCATGATTGGTTTTTCCACAATTCTGTGAGTTTCTGACGAATTTCGTGCCAACGGCGCATAACTTCAAGGTAGTATTCCTTATTGACCGTACGACCTTGTGGCAAGAATTCATGATGCACCACGCCATTGCAGTCGAAGAAAACCGTGAGCAAAACCCTCACATTTGACCGAACTTCACGTGCTTTTTTCGGTCTTGGCTCTTCTGGACGCTTCTATTGGGATGATTGGGCTTTGGTTTCAATGTCATAGCCATACACCCATGATTCGTCAACAGTTATGACCTTTTTGAGGAAATCTGGATCGTCGTTGATGACGTTCAACAGCTCCTGAGCGACGTTGTTTTTGCTCAAAATTTAGCAATTTTGGAACAATCTTCGCTGCCGCACGTTTCATGCCTAAAACATCCCTAAATTGCTTGGCATGAGCCGAACGATATGCCAACATCATCAGCAACCTCTCTAATAGTGATTCGACGATTATCCAAAATCATTTTCTTCACTGCTTCAATGTTTTCATCGGTTGTTGACGTGCTCGGGCAACCAGAACGAGCATCGTCATTGACATCTTCTCGGCCTTCCTTAAACCGGCTACACCACAATTGAACTTGTGGTCTATTCATAGTAGACTCACCAAACGCCACAGTTAACATTTCAAATGTCTTTGCACATTTAATTTCACGTTTTTATACAAAACTTAATACTCGAAAATCCAACATAAGTAACTCACGAAATTTGAAAAACGTTTTTTTTATCACACCTCGTATATGACCAACTCTCATTTCCAAAAAAAAAAAAAAAATATATATAATTAAATCACATTTCCGATTTTTATTAATGATTTCTTTCTTTAGCATGAAAGTGACTTCAACATCTGAAAGCCAATTGTTTGTGACATTACTTGCTAGGAATATCCCCAACTTGTCTACGATTACTGGCAAACATGTCAGCCAGCATCCTGAGCGCATGATAATAATTATTATTATAAACATACTTATATTAATAAACCAAAATGCTGACATATTGTCTATCTGTCATATGTCTTTCGAATGAAACCCACATCTGTGCACACACATGTGTATAACCCATAAAGCTAGAGATTGCATTGCAGTATTTGCCGGTAATTCTGATTAATATCTTTCCCTGGAAAAATTCGCCAGGGAATTGCCACGCGAACTGTGCACACACATGTGTATAACCCATAAAGCTAGAGATTGCATTGCAGGATTTGCCGGTAATTTTGATTAGTATCTTTTCCTGGAAAAATTCACCAGGGAATTGTTAGGCGAACTGTGCACACCCATGTGTATAACCCATAAAGCTAGAGATTGCATTGCAGGATTTGCCGGTAATTCTGATTAATACCTTTCCCTGGAAAAATTCGCCAGGGAATTGCCACGCGAACTGTGCACACACATGTGCATAACCAATAAAGCTAGAGATTGCATCGCAGGATTTGCCGGTAATTCAGATTAATATCTTTCTCTGGAAAATTCGCCAGGGAATTGCAATTATTTATAAAAAGTGGATGAAATTTTTGATTATTTTTAAAAACACATTCGACTCCGATACCTCCAACGGAAATATTTCATAATTAGTACTATTTGTTCTAACCATCAATCAAGGTATTACAAAATCTAGCATTGTCTAAAAGTTCTGTTGAATTAAGCTTTGAATGGGAGCGGTTCTTTGCCAATTTACCAAAGTGTATACAATCTAATAGCTGTGTTATCAGATGACATTTTTACAGTACAAGTGTTTAAAAATTATCGCTGGCATAATAATTAATTATCATCCACAACGATGACGCGTTACGGATTTCGTAACTAGAGCATCTCCATATGATTTTATAAGTAAATATATGTAATATCCAAGCAACCCTCTATTGTATTCCCCACATAACGAGAAATAAGGAGACATTTCCTTCAAACATTCATTTCCACTTCATGATTACAAGACATAATGAGCAAAGCTTTCGACGCAAATTTACGTATTTTTCTGTCATGCTTCAAGTTTGAAGATGCAGCCTCAGAAAGTACCGGCGTTTTAATTTTCAACGCGATAGTTTGCTGAAATATGCATTCTTTCAAAAAGGTATCGGGAATTGATCAACAAAATATTTCTAGCAAGGCCGTCAGCTATTAAATACCTGTCATTTGGAGTGTTATTTATTTATAGTGAAAGTTTTGCCATTTACGAATATGGATCGTTTAATAAGCGAAAAACCGTAACTTACTACAGAAGTTCAAAAAAAAGATCCGACTCTACCAGACATTGGTTCCACCTGTCTTGTTAAATGGCGCAGCATCCTGGGTTATGACGCAAGCCGATGAATTAGTACTGGCAGTTTTCGATAGGAAAATACTCCGGAAAATGTACGGACCCATTATCGTCAACGTTGAGTATCGGCGTCGCATAAACAATGAGCTGTGTGAGCTATATGCCGACAACGACGTGGTCAAACGCATTAATATATAGCGATTGCGTGGGCTGGGTCATGTTGTGCCACGGAAAGTTTTCAACTACGAATTCGATGGACGGCGCAGAAGGGGGCGACCGAAACTCCGTTGGAAGGACCAGGCTTTTGAAATACTATCGAAACTTGGTGTGAAAATTTGGAGGAGAAGCGCAGAAGATCGAAGCGCTTGGAATTATTTTATAATATAATATATAAGGATGTCTATTCCAGTCACCACATAAGAAGAAGAATAAGAATAAGCGAAGAACGCGTAAAAATAGTTAAAACTTACTACAAAGGTGCTGATTCAAACGTGGGCTTTCAGTCGAACATAATTTTCTTCAGCGATGAAACTCATTTCTCACTCCGTGGTTATTCGTACGTCAACAAGCAAGATTGTCGCATATGGGGCTCTCAGAATCCAGAAGTGATTGTAGACAAGCCATTGCATTCGAAAAAAGTGACTATTTGGTGCTCATAATGGTCTGTAGATATCATTAGGTTGAATTTTTTCGAAAACTATCTCAAAGGGATCCATTGCTGCAACCAAACCAGATGTATAGGTAGTTATTTAAACAAGCTTTGTATTGGGTATATAATGGCAAGGTTCAAGCATTATAATGCAATAAAAGTTTCATCGAAATCATAGCTTTATGTGTGATTTATTTAGCTTTACCTGAAAACGAAAAATGGATAATCCAATAATTTTTTGTGTTCATTCCAATTTAAATTAAATTAGTTGAATGCCAACAAATAATCGAATTCACAAAACAACTTCAAATTCAATTTTCGAAAAAGACTCTTTTCGCGTATTCCCCTCTATGCTTCTCTTGACTGAAAACAGGTACCTCGAAGCGGTAATCTTCAGCTTCGTAAAGAGGCGGAAGTCATATGGAGTCATATCAAGTGAAAATGATGGTTGAAAATGATGGAGGTCATTCAGTGTTTGGCCAGAAATTCGTTCACAATGACAGCTATTTGAAAGAGTATGTAGTCGTGGAGCCATATCCTTATTTTTTTGTTTCACTGAACTGTTTTTTTTTTACAAATTTGATCTGTCAAATGCGACATAACCCCTATATAATATTATCACGAATTTATAAAAAGTAGACAACAATTATTTGACGTTTAAGCCTCATATCATATATCCTATTGCAATACCCTTTAAGTAACAATTGTAGGTCCATCTGTGTTTTGCTTAAACATCTTTCGTTTTTCATTTCGCCTTCCTGAGTATTTATTTGCAAATGTTTGTCTGCTTATCCATCTGGCTGTTTTTATCTCTGTCTGTCTGTAAATATTTAATTATATTAAGGTTTCACAGCGGAAATTGTTTCGATTGTTTCTTCTGAGCTTTCCCAATCGGTTTGTTGTATCCATGCTGTGTGTGCAGAAAAGTCCAAACCGGTGACGAAGGGAGGGCTACATTGATATGAAGCGAATACGATAGAATTTCCAATGGAATAATGAAGGTATTCATAGGCTTATGGGCCTTACTCCTGATGAGTAACCAAACAATAGAAAAATGAAGAATACTAAGCCGTGTCCTGGAAAAATTCGTATGTAAATGCCTGTTTTTGATTGTGCTTCCACAAATACGTTTTTCTTTAACCGATTTTCTATTTGTGAAATATGTCAAATACAATTTGAATGCAATCTTAAAACTTGTTCTTTGTCGATTTGAATCGATTTTTTTCATAAGATTTTTGGGTAATTGTTTTTCATCATAAAGTTCATTTTACGGCTCTATCTAAACGCTAACAGTGTCTATTACGGAAACTCTTCCGCATTGTCAGTTTTTAAATGTTCCATATTTACGAAATTTTGTATGAAATTCATACAAATTTATACAAAAGATTTCGCATTGAAGAAAAGTTCGTTTTCAGGGCGCTATTCGAAGGGTATTAATTAATTCTTTAGTAGCAAATTTTGCTGATTTACACACTTAGGGTAAAAATCATGCTAGTCATTTAAGATGTTTTCATGAAAATGGTATGAAAAACACAATCACCATGCATCAAGTAAATTAAAATCTGTACGGAAATTTCAATCAAGTGTACCGTCATATAATGTACCTTTACTAAAGGCCTTTTGTATAGGTGCAAAAGTGTGCCCTCGCACAACTAGTGTACAAAATCTTTCTCTCTCTTCCTCCTCCTCTCTCTCACTCACCCTCTCTCTGGCTCCTTCCTCCTACATAACTTATGTCCAGCTGATTGTCACCTGTCACATGTCCGGACTATCCACTTATTTCACGTTGTTGTCATATCATTTAATGTTTCGCAATGTTTTTTCCATTTTAATCACTAATTTATGAGGACGAACAACTGAGCGGTATTTTACATGCAAAGGCGGTATCGCGTTACCAATAATATCCTTGTTTTAGTATCTGGCCACGTTTTTATTTAGTGTCAAGTTCTATTATATAAATATGTATTATACAAATTATGTAAGAGTTTTTTTTTCCATGAACGTAAAGTAGTGTTTACCCACTCAAATCTACTTTTTCTAAAAAGTCGATGTGGAAACCAGCAAATGAACTACTTCACCTCTACTTTCGTACGTGCCCATTATAGTACTTCTCAGGACCATGTGCGGGTTTAATAGCACAGAGAAAAAGTTCATTGTATTTTGTTAATATGGTCAAAACAAATTATTACTCAGCCGATCTTTTTCATTTGTGTATTGTTTTCATAGTTTTCAGTTTGTCATTTAGTCAATTCATTTTCGCTCATGTTGTGGCCGACAGATGTAGCTGACTGGCAGACAGACAACTGGACAGGTCAACGAATACACCGATAAATGAAAAAAAAAAACAGCAACAACATTGAATTGCAATAATGTGTTCGTTGCGAATAAATGTATGTTGTAGTTTTTATTGGATAGAAGATTTGTATCGCCCGATAATGATGACAGCAACTGACGGCGATGGTATGCGAATATTGTCATGTATGAGCCGCAACTTCAGTAGGTGTTGTGTAGATTGGACTGCAGTGTACCACCGATTGGATGTGCATACATGAGCATGAGTATATCTATGTAAGCTTATACAACTCATACTCCTCCTATGTCTCTACACTATCATTTCTACATGCCGTATGATGTGTTAATGTAGTGCTTACTTCTTCCCCATTCCCATTCATTCGGTCAAACATTTGTACGTGTCTCGTCATGTGAATAACACCATAGTTGTAATAACAATAATAACAGATCCAATTCATTCAATTTAGGCTTAGTTATTCTGTTCGATTTCCGTTTTTGTGCAAAAAAAGAATAATGGAATGTAATTTGTACTTTTGTGTGGTTGTTTTCGTTGTGTTTATGATTATTTTAATATATATTTAATAGCCTGTTTTATATTGTTTCACTTTGGCCAAGTGCTTATCGTGATTAGGGGTATAATGAACAATTCGCAGCAACTGGGAGTTGGCATCACCCTACGAAATGACCAGTAAAGTGAAAGTTTCCATGACTTTGTATGTTTAGAAGACGTGAAACTTATGTTTGTAAAAAATGAAGATCATAAATTATGTGAAACGCTCTAGTGTGTATTATTAGGTAAATTAAATCGAAAACTGTCTTTCTTAGGTCTTTTTCAGAATATGTCGTGGTGTGAATATCGGTTAAATTGTATAGTCATAGTGTTAAGGTGCTGTCACTCTATATGCGATGGATAAAAATCTGACAATCGATATCTGGCGGACATACATATTTGGATCTTTCAGACACAGCGCATAATATGTTTACATTACTCCAATCTGAAATAGCTTCCCTTAGTTGAATGCTCGGAGCGGATTCATGCTCGTTGTCAATTCCATTGATACCAACCTTTAATGCTCTGCCGGCATGCAAGTTGCCGCAATTTCCTATTATCCTCAATTGTACTGCCGTCTTTCCGAAATGAGCTCTTTACAAGCGCATTCCTATTTGAATTCGTTGGAATATATACTGCTAAAATAAGGTTTCGAATACCAGTGTAGCAAATCAAATATAAATAAAGAGTGCCGATAATGAAAGTATTTGTCGAATATTGTACTGTCGACATTCAATTTGCTGCCGAATGTGAAGTGTTCATCCAAAACAATTCATTTTATGTAAATAATCTATGACATCGTCGACAACTGTCGTCATTTCTTCTCTTCGTACTTGCAGCACATTGATATTTCGTAGAGCTCTATCTTGGAATATACGAGTATACTGTTAAAATAAGGCTTCGGATGCCAGTGCATCAAACTAATGTAAACAAAAAAGTATACTTCATTATCGGCGCTCTTATGTTGTCGAATATTGCACGGTCGAAATTAAAAATGGTGCCGAAAATGTAGTGTTCATCCAAAACAATTTATGTAATTTAATTGATTTTATGTAGATAATCCATAACATCGTCGACAACTGTTCCGATTTCTTCGATTGTACTGGCAATTTTCGGAAACGTTCTTTTTGTACTTGCAGCACATTGATACTTAGTAGAGTTCTTCAAGAGCGCATTCATATTTGAATTCCTTGGAATGAATACTGCTAAAATAAGGCTTCGAATACCAGCGTATGAAACCAAATGTAAACAAAAAAGTATATGCCATTATCGGTGCTTTTATCTTGTCGAATATTATACTGTCGACATTCGCTGAACTTTTCCTATCTATAAAGGAGCTACACCGACAAAAATTCGACAAGCCTCCATATCTGGGAAAGAAATCTTCCAAACATGAAAATCGCTGAAAATTGCGAACTCTAATTGTCGTCTCTTACATGGTGCAAAAAATTTCCTCAAATTAGCAAAATGAAATAAAAACTCCGAAAATTAATCGCCATGACAGCATAACTTTATACCTTCATCGGAGTCTTATATTCAGTGAGGATATCAATTTGACATCACCAAGGTCAACACTCCATTGGAAGTATAAAATTTCATTATTTTGACAATTGGTCACTACGTTCGGGGTTATAAACACACAACTGTTTTAGCGATTTTTTTATTTTGACGATTTTGATAGCGATTTTTGACAGATGTTACTATGGGCAAAGTAAGCGATTCAATGATCAGGCCCTCCTCGACAAATAAAAATCCGACTGTACCAGACGGTGGTTCTACCCGTTTTGTTATATGAAACAGAATCTTCAGTTATGACGCAAGCGGATGAATCAGTACTGGCAGTTTTCAAGAGGAAAATACTCCGGAAAATATATGGCGCCATCATCGTTAACAGAGAGTATTGGCGTCACATGAACAATGAGCTGTATGAGCTATATGCTGACATCGACGTGGTCAAACGCCTTAATATACAGCGATTGCGTTGGCTGGGTCATGTTGTGACGATGGACTCAAATGCTCCGGCGCGGAAAGTTTTCGACAATGAACTCGATGGACGACGCAGAAGAGGGCGACCAAAACTGCCTTGGAAGAACCAGGCTTTTGAAATACTATCGAAACTTGCTGTGACGAATTGGAGGAGAAGCGCAGAAGATCGAAGCACTTGGAATTATTTTCTACGGGCGATGTATAATAGATAAGAATGTCTATTCCAGTTGCCACCTAAGAAGCAGCTTTTCAGATTTTCATATAGTTTTTGTTTTGTTTTCTACCGCCTGGTAAACTCCTTTTTAACAAAGAAAAAAGAAAATGTAACCAGGGATACACTTTGGAAACACTCCATATCATCATTGTTGCTATCAACAAGAGACTGAATCATTGCAGTGATACGGAGCATGGTGCTAAAATATGTAGGCATTCAATTAACAAATACGGACACTCAAAATCATAAATTAAGTTCCAAAATACAAGCAACTCGTTAGGACGTTTTATAGGAACTTAAATGTCATTACTGGTTGTTGAATGTTTTGTCCTTTTTTGTAACGTAATGTCTTGCTAAATATTTAGATACCCCTGAAGATGAATGAGGGAGTCAATCGAAATATTGGGAGATATTAAATAAAGCAAACAGAAATAAAACCAACATCCTCATTTTTCAATTCAATTCTCTGACCTCGAGTCGAACAGAATTATACAGAACATTAATTTCTATCACCACATTCAAATTCAATACAGTATGTCTGCTCTTAATGCTTAAATACTTATGTAAGAAGTGAAATATAAATTTAGATCTTCTATTCGAAATCTTTTAGCAATATTCTAAACTGTGAATATATTCTTAGCAAACCTAATTTGATAATCTATATATTATAGTTATATATATATATTATATATATTTATATTTATATTTTATATCTATATATATATAAAAATCAATTGCTGTGCGTTAGTCTCGCTAAAGCTCGAGAACGGTTTTACCGATTTGGCTCATTTTGGTCTTAAATTATTGGTAGAGTATTAAGAAGGTTTAAAAGGTTTTATTTGAAGTGATAGATGGCGTTGAAGATGAGATTTTTGCAATTAATTTTTTTTACCACATTAACGTTGAATCAAATAATGGTAGGTGACAAACATACCAGCCTATATGTGGCGCTGTTATTTATATGAAGGCAAAACAACGTTTGCCGGGTCAGCTAGTTTGAATTAAATTATTATTATAAATGATAAATTTATGATAATTTAAAATAGGCGCTTTTTGGGACATGCAATTTCAAGGGACCTTAAAATTCAAAGCGTTTGCAAATTTAGACATCGCATTAATACCTATACATTATGTACTAGTTATGTACTAATGCAATGTTTTATATAGCAAATTAATTTAAAAGACTGTTGGATTTGTTTAAGTATAAATTGTGATTTGTGTAATTTTTCGAAGAGGATAAAAGGACGAGAAGAGCGAGCAACAGAAAGATAATGGAGGAAAATAAGAAGTATTTGAAGTTGACATTAGTGTTAATTGTAGAAATCGAAACGTGTTGGATTGTTAATCGTTAAGGTGCATTATTATGATGATGCGATTTTTTTCATAAATGTGGCCTTTTTCTCTTATAATATTCTTTATTTAGTTAGTTAGTTCTTGAGGTAAGAATTCCGAGTGCGCAACATCGCAATAATCAAAGAAAACAGCCAACATTATCTTGACTTTTGATCGACTTTGAAGTGTTTTTTTTCGATGTCGTTGCAGCTGGAAGGCGTTACTATGAGGATTTTTAAATTTGTACCCTTTGAGCTTTTACATGAGACATTAGTTTGGCAAAGAATTGGAATTGCTCTTATAAAAGATGCAACATTTTTGTTTTCATAACAAATAAAAGCATAGAAAAATTGTTGTACCATTTATGAAATTGTCTTTTATACTGACTGTTTATATGTTTATATCATGCGTTTAGAATCAATAACTTACAGGGTGTTGACATTTCAGTTTAGTTATATTAGCTGTTCTTTCTGTTTTTTGCTTGAAACCGATTATTGCCCCACCTGATGTAGAGTATTCGTTTAACTAATTGGACTTAATATTCTTTATCATTGAAATTCTTAAAATCTTCATTATGTGGCCACATATGGTGGACAAAGTATGAGTTATACCTCCGAAAGAGGTATTTTTTTGACAGTAACGCCAGCCATATTCAATAAGCATTTGTACTCTCACACATCATATTCATTCGTTCTGAGTAAAATGAACAATTTTATTTCATTGCGCTATAGAGTATTGCGTGCACTGAATTCTAATGAGCTCCTATAGAATTCACATTAACAATTTGCCCAACAATTCGTCAGTCAAATAACTGTTTATTGTGATACATCAAAGGGCCACCTCCAGTGCGTGATGGTTTATCAGTAATGGATCCTACTGCCAGGAAAACCAACACAGTGCTAATCCATAATAATGATTGACCCAATTTATAATTTGCAATGAAAAATCGTTTCATAATTACAATCTGTTTATTTTTATGCTATATCATATTTTAGGGAAAATTGGCAGCTGTATTGATTTCAATTTCCATTTCAATTTCAGTTTCGTTTGATTTTATTTCATTGCTATTTGAATTTGTAATGGGTTATGTAGTCGTTGCTGTGAAGGTAAAAACTATAAAAGCTTCTGATTACCAAAGAAAAAAGTGCCGCTGTGTGAGTCAACACAGAAAGATTTCGTTACAATTGTGGCCAATTGTAATTGAATGGGAATACTAAATGAATACAAAATGGCTCAATTACCTCGAGCATTGATATGTATAAAATAACGTGTGTATGTATGTATGTGTGAAGTCCTGTGAACATATTTTAGCATGTGTTATATCTGTATATGGTTTTCATGCCAATATTGTTACGTTTATAATTAGTTAAATTTAGTTGGATCAAATTTCTGAATGCCTTTATGATGCCTGTATTGTTCTATTGCCACCATGAAGTAGTGGCAGTCTTTTGAAATGTTCAATTTGCCGTGGGATTTTCTGGTAAATGATCCAAATTATTTGCTTTCTACAGTAAGAAATTTTCCAAATCGTGAAGGTATTTGTTTCGAAATACTACAGCTTATCCGGTACAAATGAAACAGGGTGAAGCTGTCGAAGTGGGCGATATTCTATGTCTTGGCTATAGTCTAGATTTCTCGTAAAATTTTTCAGGTCACATAAATTGCCGACTAAATTGAAAAATTATGGTATTCTTATAGAAGAAAGGTTGCGTTGGTTTGGCCCTTTTCGCCCTACAAATGCTATCCGATATATGCTAACGGGGATAATTTTACACGCTAAGCTAAACTGCGATAAGTTGTATAAAAAAGTAGTAGAAAAGTACGGAAAATAACATGATCCTACCCAAAACTAAACATAGAAGTTAAAGAAGAAGGAGAGCGTCAAATAATGTAAATAAAAGTTGTTAATTTTTTTGCAAACATCTGTTGGTGAATTTTGGTTTTGTGTGCTATTGGCGTTATTGCCATTTGTATGGATTTGTTTGGATGATAACATGATTACGAATAAGAACAAAACAAAATGAATAAACATATATAAATAAATAGCAATGCTGCCAAGTTAATTTTGCTAAGCGCCGATGCGCTTTTTTTTTTTTTTTGGTATCCTATACTGGTATCTTAAGTAGGATATCAAGAAAACGTAACCAAAATACCGAAAATATAATTAAACAAGTGGGCAGGCGGCTCACAGTTCGACAGAAGACAGCCACTGACAAATTTTCCAATAACTGTGCCCAAAATTGAGTGATGCCATTAGAATATGTATGAAATGGGATGGCCTATTCTCATATCTACCAATTTTCATTATATATTATAGTTTTAGTTACACATCAAGTTGGGGAATATGTAGAAAAATACTTAATTTTTTCCATTAGTGGATTTGTACTTGCATAGATAAGTCATTTCATTCCGGACCGTATTGAAATTTTGTGACATTGTTAGGTCAATTAGGTCTTGTACACATATCAACTCATCCTCAAACAAAAACCAAATGAATTCCCTTGCACCCATTACTACTTTAGGGTTTACTCAAACCCTAAAACCTACTCTTGCTGTATTTACATGTTGTCAAGCGGAAAGAAATAAGTACGGGACCACCCTCAGGAGTTACTCAAACCCGAAAACCGACTCTTGCTGTATTTACATGTTGTCAAGCGGAAAGAAATAAGTGCCGGACCAATCTCAACTAGGGTAGTTTCTAAAAATGTAAATAATTTCTATAGATTTCTTACCTCTGTCTGTCGAATACCATTGCATGCTGCTTATAATTAATGAATAAATAAATAGTTAATAAATAAAATAAATCAATGAATTAAGAAGTAACAAAAAATTCGAAAAATGTATTATTATTTCCAAAATTTTAATTTTAGGAATTTTATCAAAAGCTTATATTTATAAACAAGAGAAACGCCTTCTCTTATGTTGCAAGGAAATTTCTCCACCATTATAATTTCGGCTAGTAGATAGAAAATCTGAACATTCAGCATTGCCAGAGCAGAATTTTACATAACTTTAATTATTTTTTTTAAATTTTGTTTTTCTTCGTATAATTACGTGTGGGAATAAAATGTAAGTTTTTTGTGTTTGTCTCAACACATTCTTCCGATATCATCGATATTACATAAAAATCATTTGCGTTTTAATGTCAGAAAACACTTATAAACATCGATACACATAGATTTTTGTATGGCAACACTGCCACCCAATTTCTTCTCGTTTGTTGTCTATCTACTCGCCGGATTTATAACAACAAGCCGTAAGCGAATTGACCCTCGTTGACCCTATATAAGATGACTCATGACATGTGAGGAATTGTATTCTTCTTGCAGCAATATAAACCAGTTGTGACACGCGCGGGCCTCAAAAATACGAACAGATACGTGAGCATATTGAAATTGACATCTCTTCATACAACATGTATCGACTTTGCCCGCTTTTTCGGTGAAAATTCGTATATTTTGTTTGGTGTTGATTGCTAACTTTTCTATCGATAAGTCTGGCTGTAAGTTGGCTGTTAGATCACGGATTAAAAGACGCTTATTTTTCTTTAATTTCCAATTTTATTTCCAATATTTCAACTAAAGTCCTTAGTCATCTTCACGGATTTTTTGTAAAGAAAACTCATATTGCATTAGAAATTAAAATAAAACAATCTAAATAAATTTCATGTGTTTTTATTTCCTACATTGAAGAATTATATGATGTAAAAGCTACCGTCTGGAGCAAGCTTAAGTCAACTACTACCGTTGTTGTCTATGTTTGTTTATTATAAAGGGTTATTCATTTAATGGTTTCAAAATCGCCGGTCTGGTAAGGCTCTCAGTTGTTAAATGCTTGTCATCTGAAGTGTTATATGTTTGCCATTTACGAATATGGATTTAACAACCGAAAAACGCGTAAAAATAGTTAAAACTTACAACAAAAGTGATGAATCAATCGAACAAAATTTTCTTCAGTGATAAAATCCATTTCTAACTTGGTGGTTACGTCGGCAAACAAAATTGTCTGAGAACCTAGAAATGATTGTGGAAAAGTTATTGCATCCTGAAAAAGTGAGTGTTTCGTGCACATTATGGGCTGAAGGTGTCAAAAGGATCCACTTCTGCAACCAATCCTGAGACGGTGATTTAAATGGTATTGTATTTCGTAAATAATGACAGAGCTTCGTCGAAATCATAGCTTTATGTGTGTTTTATTTAACTCTATAATACTTTAAAGGGGTCTAACCTTTCGAAATTATGCACTTTTGCTGATAACTAATGCAATTATTTTTCTAACGCACTTTCGAGAGGATACTTCAATTCTTGCTCCGAACTGCCATTTATGTTTGCTATCGATCGAAAAAGGCTGCCCCGAAGTGGTCAAGTTCAAAAATCCTGAAGTTTCCTTTCTACAAAGCAGGCCTTTCCGTTAGCTGAATTTGCTCTCTCAAATGGTGTATAATGCTTAGATAATATTCTCTGTTTGCCGTCTGAGACTTTGTGAAGAATTTCTAGCGCACAACACCGCGATAATAAAAAAAAAATATATATATTATCTTGATTTTTTTTTTATCGAATTTGACAATTCTCTCTAGGAACTCCCATTTATGTCTTCCATCGACCAAAAATGAGTGCCTCGAAGTGGTAGCTTGTGTGTTGAAAGCATCACGTTAACGTGATTCAAAAATCCTGATGTTTCCTTTCTACAAAGCAGGTCTTTCCGTTTTCTGAATTTGCTCTCTCAAATGGTGCATAATGCTTAGATAATATTCTTTGTTTGCCGTCTGGCACTTTGGCAAGAATTCCTAGCGCATAACACCGCGATAATAAAAAAAAAGAATCTACATTATCTTGACTTTTCATCAAATTTGAAAGACGTCATTCCAAAACTTGTTGACTGCTTTGCGTGTAAAACTAGCAATCGCGTATCCGAAGCCACTTACCTATATAATTCGTTTTATAAATATGAGATCGGAGTTGAGTGATTCTACTGCATCCTCGGCAGTTTTTACCTTATTGAATTTTTGAAGTAAATTCGGGCATATCGGAACTATTCGCGCGGGAACGTGTTTCACGCCCAAACAATCATGTAAAATGGTTTCAATAGATTCGCAAGGCGTAGAAGTTTCAGCGGGTAGCTCTCTCAAACTTAAATGCCTATTTAAAATTATCATTTCCCCCACTGTTATCTTCGGTTGAAGGCGAGGCGATTGGTTTCCAATGCACTTCACGACTCTTATACACAAATTTTTGATAAAACATGGCATTTTTAGTACACGAACTTCCATTTGCAGTACAAGATTGAAGACAACTCCTTTGTGCGATATTTTTGTTTTTTATAAAAATCGCAAAACACACTTGAAATGAACTGATAAAATCGAATGTAAGCAAACTAAATAACAGATCGCGCTCAAACTCTGCATCACTATAGAGCACAGCTGTGCGAAATTTCTAGCAAAAAAAAAAAAAAATTAGCAATTCCGTTAAGCAGGCTCTTTAAATGATCATTTCCCGGTACATTTCTGAGAGAATGTGTGATATTTTCTCCATTATTTGTCTACGAAATATCCAACAATTATTACTTTGCATTTCAGAAATCGGTTTGAAAATTGATTTTTAAACTGATTTTGTCTCAATCACCATATACTGGCGTTACTATTTTCCTAGAGTTAATCAGTATCAGTCAACCATGCATACTCGTATTACAAATTGACTGGTCTTTAAACATAAACTAAAAAAAACGCCATTGAATTCAATTACAAGCTCTCTGAAATCTATACTTAAATAATAAAAAACACTGAAAAACTCTGAAAAAAAATTAAACTGGACTACCAAAAATCTGAAATTGAAGTCTATTAAAGTGATTGTTTAATAACCATTGGGGGATTTCTATAAAAAAACCTTTGTAATATGGCTTAAGGCCAAAGAGAGCAACTCGCAAACTGCTACGAAATATAAAAAACTAGCAAAAACACAGCATAAAAACTGTGCTATTCTGTAAAAGTAAAAAAAAAAAAAACAAAAACCATGCAAATCTACCGACAGTAAGAGGAAAATATTTAATTAAATTTTTCATTCAATGGGGAAATACGACTGACAAATACGTATTAAATCATTCCGATACTGCACTAAGTATTTCTATCCACAGCTCCCTACATTCATCCATAAATAATGAATGTTGCAGTTCAACAAATTGTGCACAGAATGGTAAGAAAAATGTACTTCATTAGAGTTTTGGGTGGGGTTATGAGGAGGCAAAAGTAGCTGTACATCGATGATAAAATAAATTCTATTACATTATAAATGAATACAATCGAATAGAAATTCATATGACACGAAATCTCCAATCAATTTGTCATACTGCACAATCGTACAGAATACATGAGTATGTGTGTATGTTATGGATGCATGTGTGTAAGTTGTAATGGTATTGCATTTGCTCAGGATATTTCGAGACAAATGTGTATGAATGCGTATAATTCTATTAAGATAATATCCTTTGCAGCATCTTTTGCAACATACAAATAGAATGAAACTACTTTTGACGAGGTTTACCTTCAAAGTTTAGCAGCTATAATATTATTAGGTGAATTAACTAAGTTTCCGTTGTTTGTCAATAGATGGCGCCAGCTTTATGTGCTAGTCGATTCTGCCATAATCTAAACGTCATTAGCCTAGCTTGGGCATATGGTAAACATACCGCCTCGACACAATAGTGATTTCCTTCTGACGTCATATTCTTTGGGTTCTGTGAATATGTATGATTTTGTGCCAAAAATATTCGTCACACGCTGGAAGTATTGATTTTCTTCTTTCAATCGAAGAAAACGGTGGCTGAAGCTCGTCGACAGCTTCAAACCGTTTACGGAGATGCTGCTTTAAGCGAAACAACATGCCCGCCGAGCTATTTCCAATCGATACATGCGTCGGGAGTGATTTAAAAGCAAGAAATTTGGGTTCCTTATGAGTTGAAGCCAAGCGACGTTGAGCGTCGTTTTTTCGGCTGTGAACAACATATTCAGCTATATAGGATACCAAAAGAACGCATCGGCGCTTAGCAAAATGAACTTGGCGGCATTACTATAGGGTGATATTTGAAGATTTAAGTTTCTCAGGTTGGTAGCATTGGTTGGTGATGGCGTCCAAACGTCATCTGTCAAGTGAAAAGTATACAGTATACTCTGCCATTTCATCATGAGAAGACTAACAAACGAGCAATGATTGCAAATCACTGAAATTTATTATCAAAATTCGTGCTCTGTAACAAACGTGCATCGTTTAATACGACCATTTTATGGTCGTCACAATCGACCTGTTGAATCAACAATTCGTGCTGTTATCTCCAAATTTCGCACCAGATTTACTTTGTTAAACCATCGACTTGCATGCGTAGAGTGCGTATCGAAGAAAATATTGCAGCCGTGGCGACCAGTGTTAATGACGATCGTGAAATGTCAATTCGCCGCCGTTCTCAGCGGATATGTTGAGTGATGAATTTGGTGAGCAGCTTATCTCTCGATTTGGCTCCCAAGATCTTGCAATTTAACGCCTCTTGATTATTTCTTGTGAGGTTATGTCAAGTCGTTAGTGTATGTGGACAAGCCGAACACTATTGAAGCCTTACAGGATAACATAACACGCGTTATCCGTGGAATACAGGCCGAAATGCTCAAAAAAGTGACGAAAAATTGTTAACTTGATGTGTCTGACGAACACTTTGTCTAATCAAGTAATCAATAAATCTGGTAGATGTTTGTCAAATTGTGACGTTTGAAATCGTTGTTAAACTGTAGGTCCTGTTGCATGAATCTATAAATAGAATGCGCATTAGCTCATTGAATGCGAGAAGCTCCCTCAGTTATAAATTTGGTTATTTTATTGTGCTCTAATTCACAGCAATGGTTGATAAAAAGTTAGAGATTTTCCACGTCTTTTCTACCATTCCGTGCAGAAATACGTTGGGTGAAGCTTTATGTAAATCAGTCCACCTGATTGAAATTTCTGTACTGGTTAAAAGTCTTAATTTAAAGGTCTTAAATTAATTATAATTATATGATAATTAAAATTTTTCTATACTTACTATCGATGTAGAAAATATGCTGTGAGGAGATCAGGTCTCTGTTCCCTATGAATCGCCTAAATCGACCTATTAGACGTAAGAGTGTCTCCTTATAAATTGAAGGCAATTGTCCCTATTCGACTCGTCATAACTTTCGAAACATCTTCCTCACTTACACATACATACACGTTCTCTGCACATGGACCTGTAAGTTTGTGCAGAATTAGTTTAGTATTCATTCTGCTATGTAAATGTCATATATTTTCAATAAAAATTTACATACATTCATTTGTCCTTCCGTTAACACACATATGACTGCCATGCCTGAATGTGTGTGTGTAAATCATCTATACTCGTAACATTGACTAACACAGAGACATAAATGTCAAAAGACCATTAGATGGAATGCATTTGTGATTTTACAAATTTTGACAGGTACTTTATGCCAACTGTCAAAATTTAATTCAGACATATGTATGTATTTGTATTTTAGTACACACACCTACTTATATTTGTGCTGGTCCACCTATAGAATAGAGGTAAGAGTGTAGTTGTCTTGTACAGGCGATTCATTTTATTTCGCTTTTATTTTTTTCTTATTTTTGTTTGACATTTTACAAGGATGGAAAGTAAAATCTGTATGTAAATTGTATTTCGAGAAAAGACATGAAATTTGTTTGACGTTAATATCTTAGGTGCATAGACGGGAAAATTATGCGAAATAGAATATGTTCAGGGGAACAGGGTGGTAGTTCAAATCACTGGAAGGTAAATATAGTTGTCCTTGTGAATCACCTTGGTGATGCTTACTATGAATTTCACTCCGAGGTGATGCTTATTATGAATTTCAAGTTACAGTGTAGGTTAATTTATAGAAAGCTAAATGTCCTTTTGAACGCAAAGCAGATGACGAAGTATTGTTTTCTTTTTCGCCCATTCAGCGGAGTTTAACACATACTCGTAAAGGTCAGCATGATGTTACGAGTGGAAAATCCATACCAATTGCTCATTTTGCTTTGAGACATGGCAAAACCAGTAGTAGTTGGTAATCCTTTCGAACATTAAATGGCAAACACAGAGTGGCGCACGAATCGTGCTATAAACGCAATGTCGATGTCAATAGAGGCCGAAATTTAAAGATGTTTTTTTTTTTTACCAGAGCCAGAGAGAGAGAGAGAGAGAGAGAGAGAGAGAGAGAGAGAGAGTTTCTGCAAAGAACTGCACCGAAGACGTATCCATTTCAGCAGCATTTGGTTTCAGCAAAATGGAGCAACTGCACACATAACGGGGCCGGTTATGGTGGAGATTCAATAAACATTTGGCTGAGTTGAAGCAACACACTAAAATAATAATTAAGGCGACCCCGCAATAATTAATTTTCTGATCAGGTGTCACATATGTCTGAATGGACCTGGAGGTCATTTACGGTCTATCATCTTCAAAACTAATTCGTTTTAAAAAATGCCATGGAAGAGGTGTAAGGCAGCGCAGTTCATTTTCATTTTGCGAAAGATTGACGTAAGTCAAATTTGATAAAATTTAGCATAGGTGGATAAAAGATATGAACCAAAGAACTACATATTTGGATTAAATCGGCTATTCAGATGAGGTAGATGGTATGTTTACACGGTCGAATTTGTAACATTTTACAGAGGGTTACAGCACAATACGACGGGTAAAAACTTAGGTTGATGCAGTTTACGGATTGTGAGTTACAGATAAAAAAAACTGCATTAGGGAGAATCGGTCAATTTGTATGGGAGGTACTAGAAAGGAGTGATCAATAAAGTCCATTCACGGTAAACGACTACGGTCCAGCAAAATATAAGCTTACGGCAATTTTTCAGAAGTTTGATGAACATCGCTAAATCAACTTAAAATGTCTTTTATCCACCTATACTAAATTGTATGAAATTTGACTTACGTCAATCTTTCGCAGAATGAAAAGGAACTGCGCTGCCTTACACCTCTTCCATTGCATTCCGTACGAATTGATCAATTTTACGAAATTCACATTTTCTTCTGTAATTCATAATTGTTAAACTGCAGCCACTTACATTTTTATCCATTGCGTTTCTTTGAAATGTCTGATGAAACTTAACCACGCCCCTTCTGGTAACTTTCATACAAATAATTGTTTTAATCCATATATTCTTAGCTTCATATCTTTCAAGCAGTTGCACTGAATTCAATCGAACATGATAAACATTGTGTTTTTACATTTCAGAACGAAAATCGGAATCATTGCTAGACCTACTCGTATATCTGCAATACAAATTGACAGGTTAATCGAAAATTTAGTTTTCTCCCTGTAAATCCTAGTTCGAAAAACTACAGTCATTATGCTTAGAGTTTTATCAACTGCATTGACTTGTAATTTTTGCTAAAATATAGGGAAAATCTATACGATATCAAGTTTCTTCTGGTATTCGCCATATAAATTATCTAATTCAACACAATTATTGAGAGATTCGTATCTTTCGTTCAATTGTATTAAATTTAATATAATTTGGCAAACAACAAACTTCTGTTAAGGTTAGTTCTGCGGATAAAAATGACCTGTATTGCCTCATTTATCTTCAGAACTAAGTTGGTTTGCTAATAATCAACGATTTGCCTATAATTTCTGAGCGGTTAATGGTTTCTCCATAATTTCCAAGTCGAAGACAGTAAGTTGTAAGTAGGTTAATAACATTTAAGTTCAAAAAATTATAATTTTGCTTCAATTATGGTTGGTTAATCACAGCATTTGTTGATAAAATCCTTGGAATTCTCCACGCCCGTTGTGGGATTCTAAGCAGCTTTGCCCCAAAGCAAATGGGCGTTGGGTGAAGGTATGTGTAAGTCGATTAACTTGGCTGACATTTTTGTCCTTGCTTAGTACTTCTGGCATTCATTAGGCCTTCTAAAAGAGGGAAACGGTGATGTATAACGAGACTCGTTCCACTTTTATGATAAATATGTATCATTTTGTTCGGAAAGTTTGTTCGGTTAATTCGTTAGTTCATCATATGTCAGTGGAGGTAGAGTTCCTTCGAAATCTATCATAACTTCTTCCCATCCCTTCTCTATTGTTTACTTGTGTTGTCGTTCTAGCCGTGAGCGGTTATAGCGTTTTAAAAAAGTTTTCAAAAGTGGAAAAATGTGCGGAAAGAAGGATTTTAGGCATATTATGCTGTATTATTTCCGAAAAAGAAAAATAAAGTCTGTTTATGAAGAGAACGGACCAAATAAAGAAGAAAAGAAATGGTTTGAAAGATTTATGGCAGAACTCACTGATTGGAACGACCAAAAGAGATTGTTTCTGAGATGAGAGATTTAATTATTGTTAATTTCCGTGCAACAGGTAGGGAAATAGCTGAAATAATCAAAAAATCAGTCTGAACCTTTCACGGGGTCATAGATTGTGAGCAATCTCGATGTGTGAGTACCTTAGTCTTTTTCTGAGGCCTCACACTGCCTTGCGGACCCGTCAGGCTCTGTCAGAATTTTGCTGAGAAGTTTTACCTCACCCACTATACTCGCCAGAACTCGCCCTGCCCGACTATCACATATTTCGCAACCAGTCTGAGCAACTACTTAAAGGATTTCAATTTCTAAAACGACGAGAAAGTGAAAAATCAAATTGAATGCTTTTTTCATAAAAGCCATGCGAATTTTATGACGGAGGAATTAAAAAGCTCACAGAGAGGTGGGAAGAAGTTATTAAAAAAGGAAGAGATTACAGATTAAAATAATAATTATATAATAGATTTCTTCTGAAAACCGAACGAACTTTCCAAACAACCCAATAGGATGCTATAAAAGGTTTTGCAAAAGGCGATGGGAAAGTAACTTCGCAAAACGTATAAACACTCTGAGAATTCAATGCAAATAGGAATAAAAATCGAAAACTAAATGGCTGTAGTCACACATTCAATGTAGTATACAAGGATGCGTGTGAATGACTGTAAATGTGTGTTTTGCTGCATAAGCATGCAGGTTTGTGGGAGTGTAAATAAATATGCGTGCGTGTTTGTGAGTGTGAGTGACATAATTGAAATTGGCAT
>JAHXMU010000380.1:32201-63490 GCA_019455685.1 Philornis downsi | reverse complement strand
TGGAAATTTTCGTCATCAAATGGAGGTTTTGAAAGCATTAAATAAATAACTCTGTTAAGTAACTCTAATTAGTTATAATTAATTTATTATGTAATTCATACTTCAATTTTAAATTGCTTACTCTTTCCGGTGTGTTCCATATTCACTAATATATTGCCATCCAATGTTTGAGCCAAGTGATCAAGCTTAACTGTCCGTTTAATTTTTGGTCAGACATTAATGGGTATTATCTTTAGCAGATTGCAACCAAACACGTAGCAGCCTTTTGATTTCGCCAAGAAAAGCTCAGCTAAACCGTAGAAAACTATGTCATAAAAACGTCTGTTAAGCTAATGTATCTTTTGTAGTGGTTGCCAAAAATCCAGTAGAAAAAGTTTAGAGTGAATAAAACGGAAAAATGTACCATTCTTTTGTTAATCTGCTTCTTTATTATGTTGGAAGGCATTGCTATCTCTCGAGGAGATACCCAGCCGGAATTCTGACTGTTTGGATATTTACATACTCACTCATACACACACACGTATCCTGGCTGTCATGCATTCTCCAAACGGAAGCAAATTGTGAATGGCAGAAACTATTTAATGTATCGCATACCACGGCATTCATTTACCTACACACCTACAGCACCGACTTGCCCACAAGTGGGAAATAGAGAAACAACTAACGGAAGGGGCTGTTTATATCCGTCTTAACTTTAAACAGCAGCAACAACAAGGACAAAAACATCATGTCATAGATTTAAGTATTATAACGAAAATAGCAACAGCAACAGAAATGAAAATAAATGGATAAAAGAGCATTATAGATTGGCCACAACAACTGCCTGCCACACACATACACCCTCACCACACACTAGGAACAACGATACACACACACATGCACCCACACACAGATAGAGACATAACATTCGAACTGAACTGGCAACAGACCCATGGATAATTTGGCAGTGGTACACAGTGGCAAAAAGATGAGGGTGTTGCTAAGAGCTTCCTTTAACCATTTGAGTATTGTTTGCTTAGAAGTTTGGAACTTTTTTGTAGGGAACACTTATATTTCTCCCACAATCAGTGATCATCACCGCCACCCCTTCTTTGCACCGTGGGTAAATTTAACAAGTTATTGGTAGGGCATTGTTTGCAACATATTTTTTGTTCCAATTACCAAATAATTGAATTCATGTTCCGCATGAATGCAATTAGCACGTAATTGAATTATTATTCCCCTGCGTGTGTTCTGTTACTTCCAAGTATTGTCGATGACGAGTTTTGTTAGCAAAAAAAAAAAAAAAGTAGTTAGATATGGTTTCTTAATTACTATTTTATATAAGAGAAGAGCACGTAAAGTTTGCCACTCTATTTGTATGATCTAGAAACATCCATATGGTGTCCCTAAAAGGTAATCTATATATATATATATGACAAAAAAGGATCTGGAATTACTCATTTAAAAAATCCACTTAAAACAAATGTCAAACGCCTTTTGTCGCTAAGTTGCCACATCTCCTCTCTACACAGTGACTCGGATTATGAGTGCGATTTGTCATTTACATCGTTTACAGTGCACGATTTTCTGTGTCGAATCAATTCGTACCTTTTTACATCGTTGTTTGGGAATAGAATTCGATTAGTTTCGGAAGATCCGAATTTTCTTAAAAACAATCAATCGTCTGAATGCGCCTAGAACGAGTCGGTTTCGATCCCTGCATTCATAAAACACTTTATGACTGCTGATAAGACATGGGTTTATCGTATGGAAATCAGTCAACAAATTTTTGAATTGTTTTCGGAAAAAAACATGTCAAACTTAACGAAATGTGAAGGGAGTGTTGACAGTTTTCTTTGGTTATCGCAGTGTTGTGCATTCGGAATTCTTACCAAAATGGCAGACGATAAGTAAAGAATATTTTTTGAGGATTATGAGACGTTTGAAAGATAAAATTCATCAAAAATGCCTAAATATTCAAACAAAAAAACAAAACAAAACCTGAAAGATTTTGCGCCACGGTAACACACCATACCACAATGTTATGACTGTGAACGAATTTCCAAGCAAAATTGAACAAATATCATCTAACAATTAATTGTTGGCATAAGGATATTATTTCGGAAGGGAACTGTTTTGTTTTAAGAATTTTATATTCTGTATCCTTGACCATTGTGAAAACCTGAATCGATTTGTACGTGTCCTTGCGTTAAGCCAATTGAGTTGGAAGAGTGACATTCTGTAGTGAAATGTGACTCGACCATATTAAAGCAACACAAAAAAATTACCTTTTTATTTCTTTAAAGCCAGATCAGGTAGTCTGGTCACTGTAGTATTTATTAGGCCGAAATTTTTGCCATTAAAAAAGTGGCAGAATGGCTGAGATATAACATCCTCACCACGGTAGGAATTACCATATTCTCTGACAGTCAAGCTGCCATTAAGTTCCTGGATTCTGTCTTCCTGAACTCCACATCAGCCCTGAAATGCAGCAGATCTCTTAACGAGATGGTTCAGCATTTCAAAATGCACCTTATGTGGGTGCCGGACCACAGGGACATATCAGGGAATTGCAGAGCAGACGAGTTGGCAAGACTAGAGACAACCTTACGGACTCCAGTCGAGTTGGAGGGCATGTCTCTAGCCACTTGTAAGCTCCTACTGCGAGATAGAGCATATTTAGCGGTAAATGGTAGGTGGGTGTCTGTCCGAGGCTGTAATCAATCCAGACAGATGTGGCCTCGCCTAAATCTGAAGCGTTCACAAACACACTGCTGTCGCTATCAAGACACGACGTCCCATTGCTGGTATCCGTCATGACGGGACACTGTCTGATTGGAAGACATGCAGTGAGATTGAAGGTTGCGACTGGTGACTTCTGCAGGAGCTGTAGAGATGAAGAGGAGGAGAAGGAGTTAATATAACACCTTCTCTGCAATTGATCAGCACTGGCGAACAGGCGGGGATCAATACTGGGCTACTATTTTTTTAGGGTTCTAGGAGATCCGGATGATATACGAGTAGATATTCTTCGACTTAAGAGTTTCTTGAGACGCTCAGGATGGTTTAATGGGGAAACTAGGGACACATATACCTCTAGTTTCCGTGGTATCACAATGGACTATACAGTCTAAGTGAGTCTGTCTACTCAGACTGCCACACTGACCTAACCTAATCTATGTTGGTCAGTTGCCTAAACATAGCGAAAAAGAGAATCCCTTTAAGCGAGCTCTTTAATTGTTCAATTTCTAAGTCTTGTTTTTTCTTGTCTTTTGGTTGTTGGTATAAAAAGTAGATGCGTGCATCTTTTGCCCGAGAATATGTATTGAGGTAGACATACATCAGCTTTATTAACAAAATTAATGTTCAGCTAGGTGAGAGTGATCTAAATTGGTAGCTAGAATATGACTAACAACATCAAAAACTTGTTCGCCCCTAAATTCCTTGGATGTGTCTTGCCCGACAGCATTAAAAAGCCTTATGATAATAATGTGTTAATAAATATGGACCAGTTATACAAATTTTAATTAAAGCAAACATTTGTTCTACAATTCTTTTTAATATTTGTTAAACAACTGAATAGAATTGTGACGTTTACAAAAAGTATACGTTTAATTTATTTCTTATTACAAATTTTATTTTTGTTACATACGATTGGCATACGATTGGCCCACTGTAGATTTTCAGCTAAGGAAAAACTCTAGTCTCCATAAAAAAAAAACTGAAAATGGCAAAAAAGAACATGACCAGCAACAATGCCATAAATATGCATTAGATGGTTTTTCTATCTTCGACTTTAGTACTGCTCCGTTCCCCCCCTTCAGCCGTTGTTGTATGTAGATTGGCTTAATGCCCATTAAAATGTTATGCTAATAACCTAAAAACTCGTTTTATTAAAACCCACAACTAATGCTTTTTATTTCTTCGCGTTCTCTTCTTCCCCCTCTCCCTCTCTCTCTCTCTCTCTTTCTCACTCTTTCTTTCTACACTTGTATCATTTTAGTACAATTACTTGATGGAGTTTGATTATCTACCGAAATCAGACATCGAAACGGGAGCTTTAAGGACAGAGGAACAGTTTAAGGATGCGATTAGAAATTTGCAGGTAAACCTACACATCTGGCCAAGTTTTGTCACAGGCAATCATGATATTTTTGCTTGCAGCGTTTTGGCAACATTCCAGTGACCGGTGAAATCGATAATGCGACCAAGAAGCTCATCAAGCGGCCACGGTGTGGTGTGGGCGATAGCAATCAGACGTTGTCGTTTTCACCGGATAACTTGCATCATGGACGTATGAAGCGGTATGTGCTGCAGGGACCCAAATGGGATAAAACCGATTTAACATGGAGGTGAGTACGTTGCAGTTGCGAGTATATTTAAATTGGATTTTCACGTAGAAAGGTGCCATGAAAGACACTTTTCACGTAGAAAATTATAGCTAAAGATACTTTTCACATAGAAAAGTGCCATCAAATATGATTTTCATATAGAAAATCGTCATGAAAAACATTTTTTTTTGTAGAAAAGTGCCATAAAAGGAATTGTGAGAGACACTTTTGATATAGAAAAGTAAAATGAAAGACATTTTTCGTGTAGAAAAGTGTAATAAAATGGTAATGAAACACGCTTTTCATATAGAAAGGTGCAGTGGAAGACATATACGAGTAGAAAGTTGCTATGGAAGACATATTTCATGAAAAAAGAAAATTATTTATTATACTTCTTGTGAAGAAAAATTTAGAGAAAGTCAATTTTGATGAAGAAAGGTGCATAGAACATACAGGGTGGCGCACTAATTGTGCTACAACAAGAAATTTAAATAGCTTTTTTTTAATAAATTTGTTTCATTTATTTATTTTTTTATTGTAAAGAAAATTCAATTTTATTTTATATATAAATAATTGGTTTGGAAGGTAACCGATCGTAAATAATCTCAATGCTCATTCACACATATTTCAGAACATTATGCGACACCTGATCAATTATTAGTTTAATGGACTGCTTCAGTTCAGTAAAATTCGTTGATTTCCTTGATTTCTTGCTTGACATAACCCATAAAAAACGTTTGGTGCAGTCAGGCCAGATGACCTTGTGGGTCAGCGGAAAGTGGAATTTTGTTAAAGTTCCGCCTTAAGCGGTCTGGCAATGTGTGGGGTTGCTCCATCTTGCTGGATGGAGATGCTGTCAAAATGGACACGTTTTCAGCGCAGCTGTGGGTAAAAAAACTCCTTCAACATCTTTAAATAACAATCTCCATTGATATTGGCCTTGTCTTTGTAGTACAATTCGTGCACCACCTTGTACTTTTCATAAAGAAAACGTCATTGAACGCTTTTTTCACGAAAAGTGCCATTGAAGGCGCTTTGTGTAAAGACATGCGTTTTAGGATACTTCTTCCTATGAAAAATGTTTTCATGGCGCTTGTTCATGCTAAATGCGTTTTACAAGGCTTTTCTTTATATGGAAAGCGTATTCCAAGACAATATCTCAAAGGAAATACATTTTAATTTTCATACGAAATGTGTCTTCCAATATATCTCTCTATATGAAAAGTACCTTGCCAGATACTTCCTCCAGGAATCTAAATTTACTTAAGCTATATCACTTATTTCAAATTCGCTATATATCCTCCGATATATGTAGTTTCTATTACTTAACAAAAAATTGCCCCGAAATAGCAAAAAGCATGACGGCCACGGGACGGCAATTATTTAAATTATTGAAAGCCCCTACCCTACCTCGCTTGGGATCGAGTGAGAACTACTGCCTAGGACAGATTCGTCTCAATCTCTAATGTGATTACTTTTAGTGTTGAAATTCGTTCAACAAAGTTTAATGGTTAAAAATTTTTTTTAAATCATTTCAGTAAAGCGCAATCATTGCAAAGTGAACTTTGGTGGAAAACAAATTTCAAAACAGCTATACATTATTATAATTTTATGACGTTACATAGAGCTTCCTCAGAAGAGGAAAATATGTTTATAAAGCGTAAAAGATATTAAAATGTTATTCTTTTAGAATGACATCGTTCTTTTTACTCTGCGATTTGCATAAGTAGTGCAATCCTTTTAGAATGGCATCGTTCTTTTTTCTCCGCGATTTGCCAGAAATACTGTCCAGATAATCCATCATATATGCGGCATAATGTTGAACACCCATTCATCAACCTCCACTAAAACAAGTCTGGCAAACAAACTTATGCAGGTGGTTTCTAAAACACCGGTCTGGCAAGGCTGTCAGCTGTTAAATACCTATCACTTGAAGTGTTATTTATTTAGTGAAAAGTTTGCTATTTACGAATATATATCGTTTACCAACCGGAAAACAAATTACAAAATTTAAAACTTATTACAAATGTGGTGATTCAAACGTGGGCATTTTTCGTGCATTACGGGGTGATTAAGTTCGTCATAAGCGACCTACTTTGAAAGGAATTGGCAAGATTATAAAGATATTTAAAGAGACTGGAAGCATTACAAATGTAGTCAGGCCTGTGCATCCTTGCAATGTACGCATTGCCGAAAATATTACTTCTGTTAGTGAAAGTGTGGCGACTAATACTAATTTCTATTCAAAGCGCTACGGTCGTATGAAGAGCGGCTATTTTTGGCCTGCAATTGAAGATCATAAACAGTACGATATGTGGTTTCAACAAGAGCAATACAACTCGACTGACTTTGACTTTATTGTATGAGAAGTTTCCAGAAAGCGTAATTTCACATTTTGGCGACATTAGTTGGTCGCCAAGAACATGCGATTGGCGCCGTTAAACTTTTTTGGTGGGGCTGTGTCAAAGATGGCTGATAATCCCCAAATGCTGGAACGTTAGAAAACCAACATCCGTCAAGTTGTCATTGATATACCGCCCAAAATGTGCGAAAAAGTGGTTGAAAACTATCTCGAAAGAATCCACTGCTACAACCAATCCCGAGGAGGTAACTTAAAAGACATTGTATTTAATACATAATGGCAAGGTCAAAGCTTTGTAATGAAGTAAAAGTTTCATCGAAATAATAGCTTTCTGTACGTATGTGATCTGTTTAACTTAACTTTTGAAACCGAAAAATGGATAACTCTTTGTTTTGGGGATTAAAGTCATTTGGTAGAACCATGATATCGTCAATTTAGAAAATTGATAACAAATTAATAACTATTTGAATTCTCTTCAGTTTTGCATTAAACGGGAAAATTTGCTCTAGCTGGCAGGTACAGTAGGCATAGATTTTTGTAAAAAAAATTCTGTGTCCAAAATAAGGAAAACTTTAATTTTGCAAATTTGTAATAGTGAAAAATTGCGCCTGGTGCAAAATAAACTTTTGCAAAATTAACATTTTGAAAGTTCAAAGTGGTTACAAAAGTTACCTCCTAGTTTTCACCTGAAAAATTAAAGCAGTTTCACATTGTGAATTAGCTAACAACTGCCTAGAGGCCTCCCAAACTTCGCCAATTCGCAATTTATCCCATCCAACCGTGCAGCCTCTAAAAATAAATATGTGTTAGCTTATGCTGCCATCATTTAAAATAAACACCCTAAAGTGCTGAAAGCTTACTATTGCTTTGATTTAGTGTACAGATGACTGCACTACTTTGTAATTACTCCCACCAAGGGTAAATCTGGAAAGTATTTCAATCTTTAAATTTTAAAAATGAGCATTAAACAAAAATATAAAAGTTAACTTTGCTTTTGTTTTTATAATTACTACTGGAATCAGTGCATATTAATGAATGTCGAAATCTTTTCGTCTAGAAATTTTTAATGATTTTCACTTGTAATGCACTCTCCTTGCTCCACTCAGTGTATACTCCACGTTCAGCCCCTCGGTCGTTTGCTGCATTTACTTAAGAACTTCGTTAAGAAATGAAGCGTAGTATCACTCTCATAGAACAGGGGAACGAACTACCAGAGATATGGCGGTATCCTGTCATCCTTTTTTTCTTCAATTCTCTTTTATGTTTTTTGCTTTCTGGCTGCTGTTTGTTGCTGCTGGTACTGCTGGTGTTGTTCCATTCACAATTTACAATATTTTCAATTAATTCAAATGTCAAACGGAGCGTAACGTGTTAATTGTAATTTTTATTGCTCAGTTTTATGAAAATCTGAATTAATTTCCATCACAGCGAATGCTGGCAGAAAAAATGTGCGAAGATGGTAATGAGAGCTGCGTCCAATATCAACTCAACTATCATCTCAAGGGATCGCTAAAACTGCAAATGGTTGGAGGAGGAACATGGATGTGTAAGTGAAAAAGTTGGCGTTAAGAGAATCCGAAGATGGATGCATATCGTATGCATTTGTCCTGCATGACATTCAAAGTTTTCCGTTTGTAGTTCGTAAACTAAACGTTAAATGTTTAACTAGCGACGAAAAGAACTGCTACCAGAAATTCTGCATAAACTCGTGTACGACAATGTCAGTGTTGTCAATATGAAAAACGCAGGCAAATGCAGATAGAATCACAATATCCTAACAGAGAAAATTCCTGGCTTTCCCTATAAATGAATAATAATTGTATTGTTGATGCAATTGATATGAAATTACACAAGGTTGGGCCGTCCCTCTAAATAGCTTTGGTTTCACTTTCGATACTGCTTGTAAGACTTTTTGGCTAGATTGGGGAATGCTCCAAGTTTTTGTACCAAGTGTATTGTGAACAAAGTACATTCTGCCAAATAAGTACCAGGAGTTGATTATCGAAAAAGCTAGCTTAAAGGAATTGTCAAAATTCTTGCTGTTGCCAAGTCGCTATAATTACCCCCTTTACCTACGCTTCGTTTGAGCCCCATCTGGTATTTAGTTTGTTTGCATTGGTCGATTTTGTCAGTTCATCACAATGTTGGCATACGATATTTAGAAAGGACAAAAATATCGAACAAAGAATTTGTCTCAAATTTTGTACTGTGTATAGAATATGGTATGGCGGTCCACTGGAAGTGTTGCAGTGCTTTCGAAGCCGGTCGAGATGTGGTAGAATATTTTCTTCGCTTCATCCATGTCCATCGATGTCTTCGGTTGAAGTTAACAGCGGTAAAGTGTGGGAAATCGTGATTGAAAATAGTCATTTAAATTTGAGCTGCTAAACTTTCTGTATTTCACAAACCAATTCATAATATTTTTTACCCAATTGTTTGGATATGAAATGCCCCTCGAAAGAACTGAGAAATGCCCGAAGATGTGCTAGAACAAATCAATTTCAAACGCACGTTCACAAAAATCAATATAACTGATGATCAGATGTGGGTTTATGAGTTTAACAAGCTTTGAACTGAGAAGAAAACGGAAAAACTATATAAAAGTCAAAGTGATTTTGACTGTTTTCTTTAATTATCTTGAATGAAGGTGAGACGGTAGGTAAAGATTATTTTCTGTGCACTAGACGTTGTTCGTCAAAAAAGCTCAAATTTGTGCAGAGAAAACTCAAGAATTTTATACCGCCATAATGTGTCATCCCACAGGCCTATCATTATGAACATATTTCTGGCCAAAAATTTAGCAAATGTTGTCAATCAATCAGCATATTCATCTGAGTGGTTCCGTTTACATATTCATCTGAGTGGTTCCTCTTTACAAATTTGGAATTGGTTCTTCGAGGCACCTGTTTTCAGTCGATAGAAAAACTCGTGGCAAAAACTGAAGTCTCTCAAGGATCGAAACATATTTTGATGATTATATTTTTATGATCGAAAACATGTTTTGATGATTATATTTTTCGTTAGCATAAGTGTATTATTTCGAAAGCGTATTATTTGGAAGATACACGACATACGTTGTAATTTATCCAAGGGAAAGACGAATTTCGACCCAATTTTTGTAGCACAGTGGCAGATATCTATCCAAATTCGAAAGTATACTGTCTAGTGTTTCCTCTACTTAGTCAAGGCTCTTTATTTGCCATGAATGTGAGAGAAAACTGGCTTAGCTTAGCACTGGTGCTTGCTAAGAATCATTTGAATAATGGAATTGAATCCAAATCTGTATTATGTAGCACATCCAAATGAGGGATTTCTAAATGAAATCGCAACACATTTATTATTTCCGCGGCATCTGCTAGAAAATTAAATTACTTAGTGAAAAACAAGTTTTGGAGGTTGGATAACTCGTTCGCCTACTGATTATACTTGTTCACAGTATCCACCTTTTTTCAAAATAAATGAAGAATTTGAATCCGAGTAGTTAGTTGCTAAAGCAAATCATCCTTAAACATCGTTTTTGATAATACCGGGTTATCCATTTATTGGTTTCAAAACTTCCGATCTGGCAAGGCTGTTGTCTGTTAAATACCTATCATCTTAAATGTTGTTTATTTACACATTTACGTATGTGGAACGTTTAACAACCGAAATACACGTTAAAATAGTTAAAACTTAATACAAAAGTGATGATTCAAACGAGGGCTTTCAATCGAACAAAATTTTCTTCCGCGATGCAGCTCATTTCTCACTCAGTGGTTACGTTAACAAGCTAAACTGTCACATATGAGTCTCGGATAAATCAGAAGTGCTTGTGGAAAAGCCATTGCATTTGGTAAAAGTGGCTGTATGGTGCGCATTATAGTATGGAAGTGTCATTGGACCATATTTTGTCGAAAATGATGCTGGAAGAACCATTTCCGTCAAGTAAGAGCGCAATGGCTGTAGAATAACCGACTTTTTTTGGCCTACAATTGAAGATTATAAACCGAACGACGTGTGATTTCAACAAGACGGTGTCACAAGCTACTCGGCATAGCCGATTTTGGCTTTATTGCATAAGAAGTTTCCAGAAAGCGTAATTGTACGTTTTAACGACGTCAATTGGCCACCAAGATCATGAGATTTGACGCCGTTAGGCTTTTTTCGTGGAGTTACATCAAAGACTGTATTTACGCGGATAATTCCCAAACGTTAGAGCATTTGAAACCCAACATTTGTCAAGTTATCGCCGAGATACCCAACGAAATGTGAAATGTGTATAAAAATTGTCGACAACTTTCTCAAAAGGACTCACTGCTGCAACCAATCCAGAGGTTTTCAACATTTGCATCGGTTGTTGATGTGCTGGGGCGTCCAGAGCGAGATTGGTCATTCACATCCTCTCAACCTTCTGTGAAAAGCGTGTACCTCTTGTAAACATTTTTTTGACTCAGAGTACTCACACCGTATGCCACTGTCAACATTTCAAGTGTTTTTGAGCACGTAATTCCATTAATTACATAAAATTTAATGCAATTTCTTTGATTCATTTTTTTCGATAGCAGAAAATCGCCGAATACGTAAAACACTTGTCTTATTTATGCCTCTCCCAAACAAACTAAACATGCTATATGGATATGGATAAAACTGTAGACATATCATCAAGACAAGTGTACCAACATAAAAAAATTATAATAATCGAAAGTCGAATGAACGTAGCTCGCGAAATTTGAAAATCCACCTAATTTCTTGAACACATCTCTTATGTGATTTACTTTCTTACTTTATTTTATTTTGATTAACATTCTGGTTCTATTTTTTTTCTATTCTATTCTATTCCATTTTTTTTTAAAAGGACCATAATATATGTGGAATTGAGACCTGCAATTAAACATTTTCAAGAGTTATTTTGTAGAACTTGTTAAATCTGAATCTTTCATTTCGCAATAGTTCTTTAGGAATTTCTTTTAAAAAAAGGGAAAGGATCTGTGGAAACTGGAAAAAAATTATATTCAGGGACATCTGAAATATATTTATAGATGTAATTTTATGTATGGAGTTGACCATTTTGACGAAAGAGATGTGTAAATTGATAACGGGGGATTCTTCTTTTCAAAAACCACTTTAAACACGTAATCTTTATAGGGGAAATAATTGTAATTTGTTTGAGATATTCCATTTGGGAACTCTGCTAATAGTGTAGTTTTCACAACTTTAAAAGTTAAAACAAACTGCTTCTAAGTAAGCAAGAAAATCAGCAACCAAATAATCAAGAAAATATTCTTATTAGCAATAATAACCTCGACAAGGCTTCACCTCATCCTGCTCACGAAATTGTGAAATTGTATGGACTGCCTTACAATGTGCACACTGGTAGGAAGAACATTAACGGCTTCATTTGTTAGCAGTAAAATCATCTATTTTTGGTAATTGAATTCTTGTTAAAAGAATGTTTATCTCCTAATCCAGTAGCCAAATCTTGTCAGATTTTTTAGAAGTCTTTCCATTCAGAGGAGAAGCGGTGATTTTTTTAGAATTGACTAAATGCTTGCAAAAACTGAAAATCACCGCATCGTTAAATTCCGCTAAATTGTTTGCACTGTTCGATTTCTCCTTTTTTCCTTTCTTCCTTTTATTAGTTGCGCAGTTCTTTCCCTGACTGTTTAGTTTTCCCTGCAAAATTTTCTTTAAGCGTGCAATAAGTGGAATTTTATGTAAAACATTAAAAAGAAAAGAAAAAAAATCAAACTTTTTCTCCTTTCTCTCGGTACTGAAGGATGAACTGTCCTTGCTGCTGTTTGCTCCTGATGGTGCTGATTGTTGTATTTGTTATTATAGCTGTTGTTGCTATTATTATTATTATGTTATCGTTGATGTCTTATTCAGTTAAGTTTTCCATCATAAAAGTAAATGAAATATTTATGTGTAAATGTGATGGCTTCCAACTATTCTATACCGTTCTGTTTTTTTTTTTTGCGTGAGCTGAGGGTTCTGCTCAAATGCTACTGATACTTTTGCCACTTTTTGTAGTTCTTGTTGATTTTTTAATAATGTCCCGCTAAGACGGACCATGTCGACATCTATGTTTCGAAGTTCATTAAACACTTTGCGCCAAATTGAATTTTATGTTTCGAGTGGAAAACGAAATTGCCATTGCCCGATGTCCCTGTTTATACTTAAGCCTGGACGACATGATGTAGATTCCCCCATAAGACTCCGTGGGTGTGGATGTAAATCTGTTTTCAAGGAATATGAAATTAGTATTTTATGCAAATTGCATAATTAAGCATAACTATATTGTGCGGAGGATTATCGTCCAGTTACGCTATCTTGAAATATGCTAGATTGAAATGTAGTTATGTGATTTTAGCGAAACCGTTTTATATTCAGTCTTTGTATTGGCGATAAAGCACTAAAATACGATATATTTGTCCTTCTTCATAATGTCTACCTAAACATGCAATAATGGCGTTTCCTTGCTTCATTTAATTTAAAGAAGTTGTGACAGCATTTACTTATGAAAAATGCCAAATGTTTTGTGTCATGTGAGGATGGATGAAACAGTAATTGTTTAGGTTCAAGTGGGGGTTATTTTCTAAATATCCTCTATAACCAAATAAAAATCTTTATTTGAAGGACATGTTTTTTTTAGTGGCAGTCAAACGAACGGTTCGAAGCAAGTACTTGATCAAACAGTCAGGCAGTAAAAATCTTTATTTGAAGGACATATTTTTTTTAGTGGCAGGCAAACGAACGGTTCGAAGCAAGTACTTGATCAAACAGTCAGGCAGTTTGTGGGAATATTTTCCATCAAATATCTTTGTATATTTTTCAATACACTTCAACAACATTTCTAAAGACTCCCTTTGGTCTAAACGAAAGAATAGGTATGAGGTTTAATTCTTTAATATACCTTAAAGCTGCTAAAAAGAAATATTTCATGTAACCAGCCATGCTGAACGGAATTTGCCAATGTCAGTCATTCTCTTTAGGTCAAATATTGACAGATGTGAGGGTGAAGTACGCCAAATCCTCTACTACCGATAAGTTTAAGAACGCAATTTAAAATAAAATGGCAAGGGTTAAATTTTGGTATGCACAGTTGAATATGAGTTATACATTCTCCCAAAAGAGTACCGGGAGGTGGCCAATAAAACACAAAAAAAATTAATATTTATTCCACCTTAATTCCAAAAGTTTCCAAATAAAACACTTATGTCAATATATAATCTAATCATCGAAACATTTTTCAAACTCGCTTCCCGAAAAACGGCGAACATTATCGAGCCATTATACGCGGTTTTGTTTTTGCCCCAATTGGCTGAGTTGAACTTAGTTGACATGTGGACGGTGCAACATGTCACACTGCTCGTGAAACAATGGATATGTTGAGGGATGAATTTGGTGAGCAGCTTATCTGTCGGTTTGGCCCCCAAGATCTTGCGATTTAACGTCTCTTGATTATTTCTTGTGAGGTTATGTCAAGTCGTTAGTCTATGTGGACAAGCCGAACATTATTGAAGCCTTACTGGATAACATGGAATACAGGCCGAAGTGTTCGAAAAAATGACGAAAAATTGGACCTTCCGAATGGACATTTTGAGACGGAACCGCGGACAACATTTACATGAAATTATCTTTAAAAATTATACAATTATAAAAATTATACGAAGGTATTAAAACTAATATACGTTTCTCCAAAAAAGTAACAAATTTTGAATTAAATCGAACTCAAATTCAGTAAAATTGCTCTCCATATGACGAAGACGTTTGCGTGCTTATCTTTATATATATAATTCTACTGTACGGGCGTTGTCAGTGAACTCCTCTTAAACGGCTGGACCGCTTTGCATAAATTTTTGTATATGCGTCTGGGTGGTGCCCGGGATGGTTTAGATTTACAATTCGGTCCAATTGGACAAAGGGGCGTGGTACCTCCCATACAAACAAAAAATTAAAAATCAATTATTTCTGCTCCTGTTTACGGTATTTGAACACAATTTGGTACATCGATTTGGTGTACATATCTTAAGTGCTGCTGCAAATATGGACGGGATTGGACAATGGGGAGTGGTACCTCCTATACAAACCACAAATTAAAGAGCAATTATTTCCGCTCCTGCTAAAATTTGAAGGCAAAGCAGCGTTTGCCGGGTCGGCTAGTATGATTTAAATACTCAAGTAAAATTTAGTTAATTTAAGTTTCACTTACTCGTTTCAAGTAAAATTTACTACATTGAGTAGATTTGGTTTACTTGTTTGGAATATGTTTTCAACCGAAATTCAGTACAATTTTTTTTTTTTTTTGACTTTTGATTCGGAGTTTGAAAATTTGTCTTTTCTTATGAAAAAATGTAAACAAACAAAACAATCGTGTGTTCGTGTTAGAATGCAAATCGAAAGAGAGCTTAGAGTAGCGAATAGTAGTGCAAAAGTAAGTGCCTGCAGCATCAGTGATAGTTTGGGCAGCGGTAACTGCAACGCGATGCTCATTATTCGTTTTCATTCAATTAATTTCATACAACAGGACGTAAAGGTAAGTCAATAAATCTATCGTAAAGAGATTTTGCACTAAGATTTGTTATCTAGGGCACGTAAACAACTCGGTAGAAACCAACAAAACTCGCCGTAATCCCATAAAGCCCTTGAAACACAATTTTTTTATTAGAAAAAATTCCCAGCTTCATATTCTCCAGACTTAAACCTAATGGACTTTGCCATATAGTCCATTTTGGAAGCCAAAATATTGACTGAGGAATATGAGACGGCCAATGTCCTAAAGATTGCTCTTCGCCGAGAATGAGACCAAAGGCCATCAGTCCACATTCGTGCAGCGTGTAAAGCCTTTCCAAACAGATTCAATGCTATTATCTGCGCTAAAGGTGGCTACATCGAACAACACTTCTAGTTCCTTAAAAATTAAAATGCTTTTGTGGCATACCAAAATTTTTTAAATGGAAAAAGAATGAAAGTTGAAAAAAGTACTGCATTTAATTGGTAAAGCTTGTTAATTAAAAATTAAAATATTTTTACGGTATACAGAAATTTTTGAATGAAAAAAAAAAAATGAATGTTGATAAAAGTGCTGCATGTAATTGGTAATGCTTCGTGTAACGACATAGATTTGACTCCGTTAATTAATTAATCAATTTGGAAAGCATTTCCTAAGCTGTTGAAAGTATTCGTCAGAAATATCGAGATCATCTTCGCGAAAAAAATGTTTGATAGTTGTATCGAACAGGATGATCATGTGCGCGACAGTCGCCTGTAACTACCATTGTGTTACCGCCGATCAACTTTTGTGTCTACGAAATATTTAAATTCTAAATTGTTCTTTTCCTAAAACGAGTTGCCAGTTTTTCGAGTTAACTTTTTATTAGCGATGTCTTTGTTTTTCCTAAGTAAATTTGTGATAGGACAAATGATCGGCCTATCTCTCCAAATACTGCGCTATTTTCCATTAATGTCAACATAATTTTAGGAATTTCAACTTAGCTCCTGTCCCATAACTGCACCTACTGATGAAACTCGGCGAGTTTATTGTCCGAAATATAAACTGTAAAACGTGAATATCATACTTTGCGAATATCGAAATTGTAGAAAGATGTACCATTCGTTTTGCATAGGAATTACCCAATTTCCGCTTGCACATCCATCCACCTATCGCGTGAATTTTGCGTTATAATTAAATTAAAAGAAATTCCAAATATTTTATTAAATGTTTTCATTTAACACATTTACCTCCTACTTTGTGCGATTTACTCAACCATTCTCAATTTTGTTTATTACGAAAGAAAAACGTTCATATCCACACAAAACACCAAAAGAAGGTTAGGAGTTCAGTAAACAAATAAAAATTTATGATGGCCACTAACACAAACACCACCGTTACAGGGCATTCACACGCGTACACATTCTTACATTTTTTTTTCTTATATTGTTTTTGCTCTTCGGACGCAAACTAGTTTTGAGAACAAAACTCTTAATTTAATTACAAGCGTTTAATGGCAACGACTTTGACAACAAAAACAATGAGAATCGGTTAAAAGCTAAGAGCAAAAAAGGACATGGAGTCTTTATCGTACCACATAGTCCTGTGGCATAGAAATTGCTTGTTTGTTCGATGGTTATAATTCCACAATGTGTGTTTTGGTTTTACAGTTTCTTTAACACATCTTAGAATAATTTTAGCAATTATCTAATTGAGATTATATAGCGAAGCGACAAAGACAAATGTGATAAAGTTTAGCAGCGTCGAACACATACACACATAGAGTACAAGTACTGACAAAGCAGAGATGCCAGATTAAGTGAAATGAAGGAGTCTAATCATCGGATTACTGCGGCGCACGGTGGGGCCGATCTACTGAAAAGCGGAAAAAAATCAATATCTCAAGAACGGATTAACATAGAAACCTGGGGCCAGTCTTATTCGACTCAGAACAAAAAAATACATTAAGCTCAACAATGTTTATACACATCTTGAGGAAAATTGATAAACTAATGAGGAAATAAAAGCCTATTGGCAAAGTAAAAATTTCTGAAATTTTTGTCCTTATCGAAAGAAGTTGTAACAAGAATTTAGAGTGTACTAGCCGACCCGGGAAGCGTTGCTTTGCCTTTAAATTTTATTTTTATTGGAAATGTTTCATTAGCAGGAGCAGAAATAATTGCTTTTTAATTTGTGGCTTGTATAGGAGGTACCACTCCCCATTATCCAATCCCGCCCATATTTGCAGCAGCACTTAAGATATTCAAATACCGTAAACAGGAGCAGAAATATTGGATATTTTATTTATGGTTTGTATGGGAGGTACCACGCCCCATTGTCCAATCCCGCTCATATTTGCAGTAGCACTTAAGATATGTACACCAAACCTACGCACCAAATTTTGTTCAAATACCGTAAGCAGGAGCAGAAATAATTGATTTTTAATTTTTTGCATGTATGGGAGGTACCACGCCCCTTTGTCCAATTGGACCGAATTGTAAATCTAAACCATCCCGGGCACCACCCAGACGCATATACAAAAATTTATGCAAAGCGGTCCAGCCGTTCTGGAGTTTTAAGCATAGGAACAAACCACGATTCATTTTTATATATATAGATATATAATTTAAATAATGTGTACAGTACCTAAATCAGGGAAGCATAAGACCGACTAATTTGTAAATATTAAAACCAGGGATTCAAAATCAAATGTTGTTCGAATTGAAAAGATACGATTTTAAATTCAAGAAACTTACCTATATTAACAGTTCCTTAGCTGCGTTACTGATTTCCAGATGTTTTTTCTTTGGTTCGGGTCTCATGCTCGTGATTAAAGGATCCGATGTCTCCAGTAGCTTGTGGAACACGTCTTCGTTGGTTGATATACGAGACATTTTCCGCGAGTTTCTGACCCTGAATGTCTTGTAGTCTTTGTTTCTACTTTCTTGGGCCTCTTCCGATAATATTCCGAGGGGGAGAATTGAGTTCTCCACTATGTCAGCCCCATGGATCAAAATCTTATGCACCGTGGATGGCATGTCGTACCATGAATACTTCTCAATTGCCATCTCTGCTGTTTCTTTAGAGAACAGCCTGAATTTTTCTGTATCGATCAATGCATTGCTATTTATTACTTCCAGTATGGTAGCGATCGGTTGGATTAGAGTTTCGTCGATTCCCGTTATTGCACTTGTGACCGTGCAATCATGGAAAAAACGTCTGGCAAAAACGTCTGCAGCTAGACTGAACTCGAATTAAATGTGTTTTGAAGTGTGGACATGTTCCATGGTAAAAATCTGCTTGGACTGACGCTTCAAACGCGGTATGTCATTAAGCGATCTGACATCTCTGTCAAAAGTTATGGCGTTGCCAGATGGGTCCGTCGAATATGGGCAACCCTGTATTATATGAGCCAACTGGGTAAACAAAATGATCGGATAGGCAGATAAAGGCAGATGATTTTTGTTCTAATCTTCACTTTAACTCATCTAGTTTGAAAAGTGACCATCAACATTTTGGAGGAAGCCGGAGCTTTTTTCGTAACCATAGCTGTTCTCAATTCGTATTTGAAATTCGTAACTTATAACGTTGTAAAGCGCTCTAAAATTTTTTTGCCCAGTTTGACTCATGTGTGGTTTAGTTGGCCATCGTAGAGCAGGGAAAAATTTGGTCAAACTTTCATTATTCTAACAGTTGGCCTAAATTAATGGGAATACCCTTGAAACAGTGAAAAAAATCATGTTGTTCCTTGATCCTGCAGTTATAATAGAGTGAGAATCACAAACTACATAATCGATATCAGCGCTTTCGATAATCGAATTTTTTCCGCCTTGGCCCCAGTGTGCGGCGTGCGAGGAATGCAGGCAAATACCTTCAGAACCAAAAACAATATGTGTAAAAAGCAAATGCTAGGAGTGTAAATCTGTCAGATGTGGTCTGAAGATTTACTTTGAAACTTAGGTACCGGGAAAGAGATTGGGTGGAAAAACTAAGGTTATTACCGGGAAGTGTATACTTACGAGCGGGTTTCGTAATGTAGGAGAGGAAACAGACATTGGTAAACTTACATTATTATCGGGTTTTATTCGTGTTTTGAGGACGGCTGGTGAAGTGGTCCGGTTGGCGGCTGGCGGAAAAAGAGTACAAGTATCTCGCTGATTTCAACCAGGAGCCCTCACTGCCCCGCTGGGTTGCCATATGGGCTTAACAAAATAGGGGTTTTTATAGTTACATGGTTGTTTGAAGGGGCATTTACATAAGGAAATAGAATAGAATAGAATTTTTATAACTTACAATATTTACAAATTATTTGATACAAGCGATTCAACTTAATTCAGTGTAACTTGATATAAAGCAACTTTAATTTAATACAATATAATTTAATTAAATGCAATTCAATTCAAAAATTCAATTTAATTCATAATTTAGAATTTGTAATTTACTTTACTTTTCAACATTCATTTTTCAATTCATGGGAAGGAAGGATTAACTACTTTCAAAGATATGTATCTGTTAATGGTTGTAAAAATTCGTTACAGGATATGATGTGCCACAAGCTTGGTATACTTGGACGCTTGTTATTTAAAATATATCTCAATGATATAGGAAACCTTGAATTGGCAGGAAAATTCTCTATGTATGCAGATGACTTATGCTTTATATACTCAGATCGTACATTGAACGCGACGCATCGTTAATAAGCGAATTTGTTCAAATAAATAAACTAGTTCTAAACGTCACAAAAACAGAGGTGATCCAATTTAAATCCTATTATGATCGAAATAACTTTTTATTGGATACGTTGAGGGTAACGTCATCCAAGAAGTTGATTGTATTCAGTATTTAGGTTTACGTCTACAAAAAGTAATCTATGCTGGAATAAAAATTTTAAAAAATAAATCAGTTCAAGTAGTGGCTATATTACATAAGCTCAAAAATAAGTTCAATAGAATAGTAAAGCTCTTAATAAACCAAACTTTAATTCAAAGTAGCTTGAATTATGTGGTTGTTTTATACGGCTATAAAAAAGTACAGAATTGAAATCTTTACTGAGAATTCAAAACAAAGCCGCGAAAACTGTGAAAAATCTGCCGGTAACATATTCAACACTTTCACTATATAGAGATATTTTCAATCAATCAACCAACAAGTGTTCAATACCAAAAAAAAAAAAAAAATATAGTAACTTGAGGGTAACAAAGTGCAGACTTGAAACTATCAAGCAGAGAATTGATTGTTCGGGCCGTCAAGATAATAGTGATTTAAAAATCGCAAATAGTATTTCAACATACTTCAGAATGTTAAGGAAATTTGTAATTGAACCTGGCGCCTGTTGTAAATACACAAAATTTTAAATTAATTTTTTAAAAGACATTTATTTGATTGAAACGGAATTGTAAAAAAGGTATTGAATGAAGGGTATGAAGCCGTGATCGCCTCAACTATTGTTTTAATGGACTGCTTCAATGCAGTTAAATTCCTTAGTTTTGATTTGTACGCCTCTTGCTTGACATAACCTTACAAAAAAACAGCGAATACAGTCAGCTCGGGTGGCTTTGGGGGCCAGCGGAAAGTGGATTTTCTGGATAATAATATGTTTGGGAATTTTTATTGGAGCTTCGCCATAACCGGTCTGGCTATGTGTGTGTACAGTTGCTCCATTTTCCTGTCACCAAATTTTGTTGAAACGGTTACTTCTTCGGCTCAGTTCTAAGTACAAAAAAACCTCATTTAACATTTTTAAATAACGATCCCCATTGACAGTTACGATTACGCCGTTTTCTTCAAAGAAGTTTAGCCCCACAGTGCACCTTGAAGAAACTGCGCACCACACAATGATTCGTTCTGGGTGCAGTTTCGTTTTATGAAATATTTCTGGATTACATTCCTTCCATATACGTGAGGCAATTTTGCTTGTTTACATTCCCGTTTGGATCAAAATGGGTCTCATCAGACATAAACAAACAATTTAACAAGTCGTTGTCTTCTTCGGCCATTTAAATTTTTTCTTGGAAAAATTCCGGGCAAATAGTCAAAATCAAAGGGATTAATTTGCTTGTAGTTGGGATTTTGTACGGAAACAAGTTTAAGTCATAAATTATCCTCTGTAATGACCGTTTACTAACTCCAAGCTTGCCCTGATAAGTTTCGAGCCGAAAAGCTTGGATATGCCGTCATTAGTCAGATTTTAGTGTAATTTATTTGTGTCAACCTTAAATTATCGAAATGAAGATCAAGATATTGTATTGCCAATTGTAGTCATGTCCTATAGGGCGTATAAGTTTTCATGTAAATGTCTGTAATTCATACGTTGATTACTTTTATTGTAATTATATGTATTAATGCGCTACCTATCGAACATTTTTTATACTAAATAAGAGATGTCGGTTATATAGAAACTACAAACTAGTTGAAGCTTCTATATAAATGGCTCCAAGATAGACAGATTCATATTGGATTCTATATAAGCATATTTATGGATAACTTTAGACTTTTAATAAAAATCTTTATATGACATATGACTGCACTTTAAAAAAATTATGTATTTACAGTAATAGAGTTGTTATTGGATTGGATAAGTTATGATTTCTAGTTCTGAAAACTTAACTTCGGCATATCATCCCCACTACAGTCCTGTCACTTGGGTAAAGATAGCTGCTACATAGACTGATTATGCTAGCTTGGATTTTCGAAATATTGCCTCAGAGCTTAATAATATATAGATCTTTTTGGGGGAATTTTATATAGCTTCATAGGACCGTTTAGAAATAGTTTAGTTTTTTTTTGTGCAAAAAAAAAAAAAAAAAAATTTTATAGCTATGTAATCATTCATTTGCATCTCTACAGAAGTTTAGGACATTATCCTTTTAACAATTATCCTTTTTTCAAAGGTTTCAGCCTTCCGAACGTAGATCTTTAAATATTTTGGTTGACTGTTTCTCCTACTTTATGAGTAATGTAAAACCTTCCCATTTTTTTCATCTTTATTTAAAATATCAAGCCTCTGGCAACTCTGTCTCTTCATTCTCTGCTGATGATAAAACCTTAGCATTTATAATTTAATTTAAACTCAAACACGTTTACTAAAGAGACACACTTTCCAGTCTCTACTTAACATTCCACGTTGCTGCGACGTCAATGCAATACTGTTGTAGCATTCGTTACAACACCGTTTCCTGGGACTCAGCACCAGCGTTATCGTTTTTCTATTACAGCCGCGATTGTGTCTTGGACCCCATTTTAGGAATTTCGGTCTTCGTACGATGCTTCCAGATTTGGCAAACATGTTTACCCAGCTCATAATGGTCCATCTACTCCGGGGAGTGCCGCCAAATTCCCGTCTAAATTTACTTTAGATGACAATGAAGGACAGCAAAGCAGCGTACCACTGCACTATTCAAGTCCAATTATCGGTATCCCAAGCATTAATTTCATTAAATTAAACTTGTAACCTTTCAAATAAAAAAGAAGATTACTTATACAGAAAAAAAGTTATTACATTTTGTGTTTGTAGCACGATTCGTGCGCCTGCCTGTATTACAAAATAATAATAAATGTATACTTCCTGAAATTATTTCGTTACATTGCAAGGAAGAAAGCTGAATTTTTCCAGCTTACCCTTGAACTTCAGCTGGTGATATCTTATAATTTAATGATTTAACATTTTCCTTACTTTCATCTTTAATTATTATAATTATTGTTTTTTTCGAACAATCCTTTTTGGATGCTGTTACACTTTGCCAATATTAAAAAGTTTTTAATTATCTTACAATTTATTTTCTTACTTAATTTCTACTAAATTTCCATCAAATTGGGAAAATTGTCGTGCTATTATAGATCAAATGGAGGGTAGATGAGGGCATTAAGTTAAGTGATGGCAGCTTTGTAATAATATGGCACAAAAAAGGCAGTTGACAACCCGGAGTTACAGACCTTTCTCTCAGCAATTTTTGCTGAGTTTTTGGAAAAATTTAAAAGTCTATTTTGACCACAACGTGAGGTAAATGTCATTTTGCTGTCAATTCATTTGGTGTGGTTGGCAGGCTGAAAATATCCGACCTACAAAACACAAAAGAAGGAAGTAAAAATTAAATGAACTGGGGTTGAGAAGCCAGCGACATCATAAAGGCACTAGGATAATGCTTATTACACTGTAATGGCCAAAGTTTTTGTATTAGGAGTTGTAGCTGTTCATTTATTAACAAACATGCAATTTGCAATAATAGTGCACTTTTGTAAGGATTGATCCGTGATACATAGAAAGTTCAGCGGCCCTCTCTTTGAAGCTTAAATGATGATTTTCGGTCACCATTTCCTTCAGTTTGTCGGTGTTCACTTCAGTTGAAGACAGCGGGTAAACGGGTGTTTCCTAGGATGCTTTGTACCGTTTACCCCTAAAACGCAGAGAGTCTTGCCCGATCCTATAAATTAAGCAGGCAAAGAACGATGCTTGCGTGTAAAAACAAAGTAGTGTGGTCTTGTGACAGGCGTCCTAGGAATAGGTGGATTATGTCTTTTGGTTCTCCTATAACATGGCATCAAACCGATCTTGGACCTCGTTTTTCGAAAACCAAGTAAAGGGTGACATCTCCCCTTAGTTTAACAAGACAATTACACCCTGGCAACAGGAGCGGACATTGAGAAGCCGTCGAGAGATATCGGAAGATTTATCTTTTCCATTTTAATAGTCGTACGACCATGGAGTTCCTTCGTGGAGAGATATGGTTAATAGACTAGAGGAGCATGGCATTATTTTGCTGTGTTGATATTTCTCTTCGGACATTGAAAATTTATGCCGCAGATAATGGATTACCTGTTCCATGCGAGGTATGATAAAGCAAAACTGAAGTAGCTTGTCTGCAAAACCCAGACCAGAGGGTTCTTCTCTTCTGGTAGCACGGGTGACCCAGGGCCCAACGAACATTGTGCTTGCCTGGTCGATGGCGTTGGACCCTTTGTGGGAGCATCATACTGGCTGTGGTTGCCCGAACATGTGTTTTCAGTGCTTTTGTGTTGCGTTGCAGAAGCTTGGAAAATACTGCTCATTGTCTATTGAGGTGTTCCCAGATTACCTCACTCTTAACCGGGATGAAGCTTACTTCATACCAAGTGACTTCAAAGGTACTTTGGCCGAGAGAGGAATCGGGCCCTGAGGAAGTTTTTCCAAGGGGACCTACTTTTTATCTGAAAGGTAGTTCGACTAATCCTTTCAGGATTAGTTTGGTTACCCCAAAAGAGCGCTGGCTGTCGCAAGAAGAAAATAATTATAACCAAGAAAAGAATTATAGAAGAACAGTCCCATGTGAGATGGCACACCATGAGTAAGGTCTCACGGCGAGACTCATGTAAATAAACACAGTTGATTGATTCAGTTGAAGACATTGAAGGCCGGCCAGAACGGGGCTAAACTTTCACAACATTTTGATTGCTTTTGAATGCGCTGTACTAACCCAATGCACGTGTTTGTGGAAGTAGTTTTAGATTACAAACTAATCATCATGTGGATAATGTAGTCCGGCGTTTAAATTATTCACTTCGAAGTTTTTATAACACTGATTTAGTGTTGGCTAGATCGATTTAGGAGAAATTGATTTATGCTTATATCATGCCTAGTATTCTATACTGTTTAGAGCTATATAGAGACAATATGAGAAAAAATCGGATGGCGTTTAATAGAATTATGAGATATTTGTATTCACTGAGGCGTCATGTTCTTATAGTACCGTATGTTAAGCGTTTCTTGGACTGTAGTTTTAAAAATTATATTGATTTGAGGTCTTTGTTCTTACTTTATAAAGTTGTTCGACTGTGTAGTCATCAATTTCTTTTTAATTCGTTTAATTTGTCACATTTCACTCGTAATAAGCAGCTTCTTATACCTAAAATAGCTACACTCATGGGTCGTGCTTTTGTAGTAAGAGTAGCACGAATTTACAATTTACTACCAAGCCATTTGAAATGTTTTAAATTATGTCCTGATTATAACAAAAGGCATATTCTGGAACACTTTCAGACTTTCGTGTACAATTTTGTCTTTAATAAAATTGTGAGCAGCCTTTATTACATGCCGATTATCTTATATTTCCAGATTATATACCGATTAACTTCTAAACTAGCCTTAACGAATTAACGAAATCGGGAATTACAAACAAACTAAATAACAAATCGAGCTCAAACTCCGCCTCAGTATAGAGGAAAGCTGTTCCAACTTAGCGGAGAAAAGGATTTCGACACTACCTTTTTAAGCGGACTTTTTTGACGGATTGTTATTCCTTTAAGGATTGTTTCTCTTTTTCGCCTAGGTGTGATTTCATTTGAAAGTTATTTCGTGGCGCCACATATTTAACATTTTTCCAGGAAAATTCGACAATTTATGTAGAAATACTTTAGTCTTCATGAAAACAAACAGATAACGAAGACTTCTCAAACTGACATTCGGTATAGTATACAAGTGAAAAATAAATGTAGTTAACTTCTGCATATCCTGTTCCATGGGATGGAAAATGATATTTTTGGCAGTTGTATAAGTTTGACTGGTTGTTTGTCTACCAAAAATATTCTGCTGGTAAGGGTAAGAACGGAGACTTGATTCTAAACTAAAATTGTTTTCAATTTTGTCATCGCTCATTTTTTTATTATATTTATATAAACTTGAATATTTTTTGTAGTTTTTTTACTAATTACTTGAATTCAATTTGTAAATGTATTCTTGCCAGAGGTTATATATATATTAAATTTTAAAAAGACCTATATTTAATGAGATATACCGCCACGAATATTTGAACAAAATCATTTTTGAGTGGATGACAATTGTCGTTTAATGTAGTTATAGGACTAAAATGTCAACAAACCAATCCCATGATTTCTAAAATTTCATACATTTTCAGGTAGTTTACGGTGAACCATTGATAGGTATAATTCAAGTGAACTTTCTTTACTTGATTCTTTGTAAGCCAAAAGATAATCGCTAAATCAAATATCAGTTTTGAATCATTCAGTTTAATTTGAATGCAATCGAGTAATACTTTTTGTATTTAATAGCAGATTAAGTCTCTGTAAATGAGGAAAAAAATTGCCTTAATTTATTTTTCGATTAGCAAATTTTCAATAAGCATAAAATCTACATTTCGTAGAGTTTAATTTTGAATGTAGGTCGCCACGTTCTTCGACGGCAGTTTGTTAGCATAAAATCTACACTTCGTAGAGTTTAATTTTGAGTGTAGGTCGCCACGCTTGTAGGGATTTCTAGTTAATTTGAGAATATATAAGATTTGTTTGTACTACAGTGGGAGAGCTGAGAGATAGGAGTAATACTAGGTTATTTTTTCTTTCTTTCATGCTAGCCTGTAAAATGAGACTGGAACTTAATGACAATTTTTTAGGAATGACTAAAAATCTATTTAGGTGGCATCTCTCAGCACCAAAAATAATTACTCGTAATCGCTGTCACACAGTACAAAGTGTTAGGGAATGATGCAATCGTTAACAAAATCGAATAACTTAAATCTCTTACATAACAAGGACTCTGTGCAATAACAATTGAGATAGTAAAGGATTTCATGCGAATTCTGGCAAATAAAATGGTCATTAACTCATTAACTCAGAAATTCATTTAACTTTTTGGAGCAAAACTTTTTTGTTGACCCATAAAAAACGGAAAGAAGAAAGTAGTTGATGCTTTATTAATATTCTTTATACACACACAAAACAACATTAAGTTCTTTTAAATTATAGTGAGTGTTGAAAAGAAAAAAAAAACACTTAAGCTTCATAAAACACTGAAAGAAAAAAGACCTGAATTTCTAAAGAAGGCGTGATTTTCCACTACCACAACACTAGGCATCATACATGTTTACAGGTATAGTTTTAGGCGCGGGCCAGTGTCGATGATATTCACAGCGTATTTTTTACTATCACGTGGATCACGTTACTGAGGAATTTGAATGTGGATTTGTCACAGAGTTCGGAAATAATCACCACTGTGGGTGATTATTGAATTCACTAAATTAACTGTTAAATCAAGAAGACATTGCCAAATTCGAAATGATTTTAAAAATTTATATTTAAATATTCAGTCAAATATTTAAAATCATTTCGAATTTGGCAATGTCTTTTTGATTGAACAGTTAATTTAGTGTATACTCGTATTCTTACGTGCACTGCCAGGAATAGTCATTAACGTGCCGCTCGCTGTAAAACCAATCAAAACCCGGTGAATATAATTGGCGTTAGCTCGCGCTTAAAATTACACCTCCGAAAAATAAGATAAAAGATAAAATAAGATAAGATCATTAATTACATTAAAAAAGCTTTGGCAATTATGTCAAATAGTCACGAGAAACAAGAGAATTTGTGAGGAAAACTAATATTCCAGTTTCATTGTCAGTTGCTGTAATGGAATATGTCCAATTAATCAGAAAATGGATATTTTCCGGTGGTATCTAATATCTTCACATATGCATAATTGATGATAAATTATGTACCACGATCGTCTATTCAATTATAACTGGATGTGATGATAGACACGGAATCTGAAATGCGTCATCTTTGTGGGTGATTACAGAATTGAGCTGAGTTACTCCAACGAAATACTTGAAAACGTTTTAAACTTGGAAATCTCTATTAGACTTCACAGTTAATTTGTTGCAGAATAATCATTAACGTGATCACTGTGAAAACGAACAACGCTTCAAAATCAGTATGGTTTACGATTTATAGTGCTTTAAATGTTGTTCCACGTTACGAATAATAAACTTTTGGTATAATTTTTAAAAACTATGAATTCCCCTTCTCTCAAAATGAATAATACCAAAGTTTTTGGTGACATTTAAAAAACGTCATCAAATGTTATCAAAAACTTTTGCATTTTACTTTGCTGCTCGCAACTAAATTCCGTCATGAAGACAATCCGACAATTGGTTAATACAAAATAATATATTTATTATTTTTTTTCAAATTTATTATATCGCTTTCGAAGTTGGCCCTTTCATGAAAATATTTTGTAAACAGCTTTTCCGAAAAAGGTTTCAGTTTTCGCTGTAAATTCTCTTTTATGACTTCTGTCGACTGAAAGCAGTTACCTCGAAATTATAATTTGGTTTTGATTCGATTTTGATTTTGAATGAAAAAAATGTCAGTCATAGCCATAATCAGGCAAATACAAATTGGTTGCTTCATGAAATTCGTTGAGTTTTTGGTCACAAATTCTTTATGACATGTTGCATGTAGTGCAAAATCGCAGAGTTTCCTTTCCACACATCTGGATTTTAAAAACAACCTGCTGTCCTAAAGGCCACATAATACCCAATAGTTATACTTTGATAGCCATCCAACACTGTGGCAAGAATTCCAAGTGCATAACACCGCGATAATCAAAGAAAACAGTCAATATTATCTTGACTATTGGTCGACTTTGACGTGATTTTTTTGATTTTGATTCAGTTGGAAGGCGATATTCCCAAACTTGTTGAGTGTTTTGCAAGTCAAGATCGCAACCCAATATGTCATCACAACCTGTAGTGCGTTTAATGAATGTGGGTTTGTAATTGACTCGTGCTAGCAAAATTTCAACGGCCTTTACACGATTGAGTTTTTGAAGAAAGTTTAGTGTTTCTGAACTAAATGAGCAGCAGCGCGTTTCATATCCAAACAGTCATACGAAGTGGGATGAACAGATTCACGAGACATAGAGAATTCATCGAATATCTCTATTTAACTTAAATATCGATTTTCTGGGAATATTTTTCATCATATTCTACCACTTTTGCATACTCTATACCACTCATATGCACAAGTTTTCGATAAAGTCTATGTACCGCCTTTTTACCTTTTTACACCAAACGTGGATTTAGAAAAGCGACAGTCTGTCGATCGACCTTTTCAACATACTGTTGGAGAGGAAAGCTGCAGTTAACATGATTGGTGCGATCTTTAATAGTCTTTAATCTCGCCTATGCAGATGACACAGATATCATTGGCAGAAAACTGTGAGATCTTACTGCAGTCTTCTCAAACATCGAGAAGAAGAAGAAGAGAGAAGAAGAAGAAGAGAGAAGAAGAAGAGAAGAAGAAGAGAGAAGGGACAAAGTTATTGGTTTCAACGAACAAAGAGTCTACTTGTTTGGGATGCTGTGTGAACGTTGAGAACTATAATTTTAAAGTGATGGAAGAACTCATCTACCTCGGTTCGGCTGTAAACAAAACGAATAATGTCTGCATGGAGATAAAGAGGAGAGTATTGCTTGCTAACAGATGCTGCTATGGGCTAAGCAAGCGATTCAATGATAAAGCGTTCTCTCGATGAACAAAAATTCTACTATTCCAGAGGTTGGTTCTACCTGTCTTGTTATATGGCGCAGAATCCTGGGTTATAACGCAAGCGGATGAATCAGTAGCGGCAGTGTGCGATAGGAAAATACTGCGGAAAATATATGGACCCATCATCGTTAACGGCGAGTATCGACGTCGCATGAACAATGAGCTGTATGTGCTATATGCCGACATCGACGTAGTCAAACGCATTAATATACAGCGATTGCGTTAGCTGAGTCATGTTATGCAGATGGACCCAAATGCTCCGGCGCGGAAAGTTTTCGACCTCACAGAAAAGAGGGACTAAAACTGTGTTGAAAGGACCAGTCTTTTGAAATACTATCGAAATTTGGTGCGACACATTGGAGGAGAAGCGCATAAGATCGAAGCGCTTGAAATTATTTTCTACGGGCGGTGTATAATAGATAAGGATGTCTATTCCAGTCGCCACCTAAGAAGTAGAAGAAGATTAAGACTCAAGTTTAATAAGTCACAGACTTCCGTCTTTCACGTTTAATGTTCGTTAACGGCTTTTGTGTAAAAATTCATTTATAATTTGATAGCCACTCCAAATATCTTTTTCTATATTCAACAATCCAACTTTGTACTAACGATAGATTTTCTATCGGACAAATTCTAAACTGTTTTCTTTCTTTTCACACAACTGTCCTTATGGACAACGTCACTGAGATAAAATATTTACAAGGACACTGAATGTCTTCCTCTACAGTAACATTCGTACGTAAGCTTTGTCTTCTCTTAAACAATGTCTAGTATTAAAAAGTAATAACTTCTAGCGATAGCAAAAACATTTGTTGATTTCCCTGCATGACATTTTGTTCGTATGTAAGCATCGTAGAACGTTTTAATATGGTCACATAATTTACCACATGCTATGATGTTACAATTTTGTCGCATAATTTTCTTTCAATTTAGTTATTTAACGCAATAAAAACGACATCGAGGGAAATCGTGTCGTATCAAACGTTCACGGGGTCGCAGGGGGAGCTGAGATGAACTAAGTGTAAGCAGGACGGCAGAAGGGTAAGGCTAAGAAGTTATTGTTGACTATTATACATACTATGCGTCATTGAAATTGCATTAAGGCGCCTGAGTGGCGTCAGGATATGACTGCGAGCAAACTCGTACACACGTACTCACATGTATGCACAAACTATAATGGCGAATACTTCAACTGTTACAACCCACTGTAGTGGCAGTGGTACGTAATCTAACTACGTTTCTAATGGAACTGCACGAACGAAATGATGATATTGTAATGCGATTTACTTGGAGAAGGTTGGCCAAGGGCCGGAGATTGATTTTTTAATGTGACAGTAATTGTATTTCCTTGTATGGCATAAAAACAAACAAGAAAAGGGGTTAAGCTAAACATACTTTATTTTTAAATATTGTAATTCGCCTTTTTTATTCAAGAGGAAATCGTTTTAACACATATTCTGTGCGACTAAGACATTAGCTTCATTAATTGAAGGACGAAATGTGTATCATTGTATCATTTTAAAATGAATTTGTGCACCAGACTTGTAGATTTATAGTTTTGTGATTTAGTTTGGTGAGCAACTTGAACTTTAAATGAAACTCTCACTTCAGTAGTGAAAATGGATGAAATTGTAGTAATAAATGTATGAAATTGAATGACACCTTCTGGTACATGACACATGAATGAAACAATAGGCTCGAAATTTCATTATTTTTGGGGTCCAAATTTCAACCAAATTTATAACGTGTAAATATGTTTATTTGCATGTTTATATGTTTATCACGCCTATTGGCCTCTTCCAAAAAATGGGTTAATGGATGAAACAATAGG